>JAQBSW010008978.1:0-31150 GCA_029291075.1 Eudiplozoon nipponicum
TTTAGACAATGTGTCGGCAAATTAATCTGATCCGTTACTTTAGCATAGTCGTAACTAAATGTGTCGTATGACTTTTTTGAACAGTTACAATTTTACGAAAACTTTTGTTCGCAAAATTTATACGCTTGAGCTTCATATGTAAATACAGATTTTGTTATTGTCTCTAACTCCGAAGAAATGTGACTCGCTTACCATTTAGAATTTTAGCATGCTCTCCTTGAAGGAAGTTGATGTTGTTATTGCACTCGAGAGAGGTATACAAGAACTTAATCGCCATAATTGTTACATGACTTCAATGGCGAGTTTGCTAAATGATGATCGTACAATAATTGGTGGTTCAACGAGCTTCAAAAACAAAAGCCTCACATTCGCCTGGCATCCTGCTTTAATGTTTTTGCGATGTGCGGGTTATTAGCTTCTCCACCACAAAAGCAGAATAGAATAAAATCGTGGTTGAGTCGGTTCTTTCATTTTGATTATTAATGTCATGATTGATGGATAATTCGCTTCGTCGTTTTAAATGAAGATCACAAGGAAAAAACGAGTAATTAGCTACACCTTTTACATGCAGGTAGCATGAAGGAACGGGTAATTAACTTTTCGGGCTTCGATTTATCAAAGGTATCTCTAAACACACAGAACTATGAAATATATTTTCACTTTTGACAATCATATGCCGTAAGGGTACATCGTGTTTCCAGATATATTCAATTATTAAGTCAATTCCTAATTATCTTCACGATGTAATGGACATTGATACTTTGGTTTCAACAGAGAAATACCCGTTTTCTTTTCACTTGCATGCTTCTATTAAATAGAAATAACGTAGAAAATATCACATTTGGCCAGAGCAGTATCACTCACTACTTCCCTGTAGTGGTCGCCATTTTGTCCAAATACTTCCGTTGAACTGAAAATGATTACGCAATTTTCCATTATTCGATTCGTCCTTACTTTCTGGCATCTTTACTGGAGTTTCCGTTTCTGCAGATGTCTGTACAATTCGTCCAATTAGGCATATTCTTCTGCTTCTCGTTTACTCACAATCATTGCACACCAATAGTTTCTCCTTCCTGGAAAGTTTCGTGTGCTGCTTAGACACCAATTAATTGCACTGCGATTATTCCAATTAGCGCTATCAGGTTTCACCTTTCTTCAATGCATCACCAATAAGCAACATTAGATCTGTTTGCACTGTATTAAGCTACGAAGCATATCCGCCGTAGAATTGTCGTTGCCCGGCTTGTGACGTATTGTTGGGACATATTTATACAGTTTCTCGATTGGTCAATGCATCTGAGGCTTACCAATTTGCGGTGACCGTTAACGCGGTAACGCTTTGTGGTGTATGAACATGTCTACCGGGCCATCGATAATGTAGTACAAAAAATACCGCAATGCCACAGCACTGTGTGCAATAAAATGGATAATAGAAAGCTAATAATAATTTAAACCATAGTTAAATCTTGTAAAACAATGGATTATTTGTCCTTTGATATGAACAACTGGAAAGCAGTGGTATATGCCTAAGATGCCTAAGATGAACCGCTCAGACTGTTGCAAGGAATTAAATTCCAGTTTAGATGTCAGACTGTGAGAACGAGTTGGTTAAATGATGTTGGAGTAAACTCTTAGACTTTAACAAATTTCATTTAATAAAACAATGAGGACATATTGCAGTTTTTGCCTGTATACCTTTGTTTAAAATCTCAAAAAATGCTTTACATAAAAAAACAAATTGTTAACACTGAAATCAGATAACCTATCTATTGGATCCTGCTTTTATGAAACCGAATGAGGAGGAAGTACTTTTCGACTATTTTCTGCGCAGAAGTCTGCACATTGACGTGTGGGACGCGGATTCCTTGATGCTGATTGGCAGTTGTGCTGTAGAACTTAAGGTATGTGATTTTTCAATAGATTCCCCGCAACAAATATTATTGCCTGAAATTTTCCTGTTTTTAACATTCCGTTTTATGAAAACTGGTAAATGGACTCATGAAAATCTGGCTGTACTATAAAACGTAGATTATAATTCATTGAATGACTATGTAGGGCGAAATAGAAAGGAAAAAATTCCCGCTTCCCGTGTTTGCGCTCGACGTGAGGTAAATTATAGTGCAACTGTTCTAGGATATATGATAAATCAGTCTACCTATTTGGAGTGTTCGATGGAAATCCATTTCTCAATTTAACTCGAAATCACACTTCGAGCTTGACTACATATTTTAAGTAAAACTTCTACATGCACTTACTAGTTTGTAGCTCTCTTCATAGGAAGAATAAATATGAGATATGTACACCTTTCTGGAACAGAATTAGATAACGGGAAGAAAGTTTCTCATAGATTATTAGGCCATTCTTTGTAATAATTATGAACAAAAATATGTTTACTGAGTGAGGCTTTTGTGTTTCAATTTGACTAAGCAAAGGAGAAATTGTCTGATGCTTAGTCTTACATATAAGTAATTGTAACAGATTTACGAGTTGTATATATTCGATTTTTGGATATCTAGGTAGTGCTCAAGATATGATTGCTTTTTCCCCTTAGACTTTATTAATAAAGACCATCAGTTTTAAGGATATTGCATATAAGAATTTTTCCACATATGTTGCTTATTAACTCTTAATTGTGCCAACTTGTCAGCTTAGCAAATAAATATTATCCTTAAATTGTTATTGTAAGCGTTTACAAGTTCTACCATTTCTAGTGATGTTAATTATCAGACATATCTTTACACACGCACACACACACACATATATATATATATACATATATATATATATATATCACCACTTATAAATGGAAGGAAAGTCTGTGCGGAATAAGGTTTATGAATAAACATCAATTCCACCAGTATATTGAGCCAAGTATTTGGATTCGTTAGTGATATTTTCGGACATCCAATCCAAATTGTGCTTTTGTCGCAACCAATCTCATCTTAGCTAAGGCCGTCCTGAAATTACGAAATGTAGACCACTTTTTTTCGTACAGGCATATGATATGTCATCACCCTCATTTTTAATGTCTCCGCAATAGCTTGTTGAGTCAAAGTTTGAGACAATACTGTTATCCTTCGAGGTGCGTGATGCAGAGGTGTTAATTCCAATCCAAATAGACTACATTTTGAAGACAGAAGAACTTCCTCTGATTTTACTTGTTATAGAACAGAAACAGTTTTAGTAACAATGACGTGACCTTTCTGAAATAAATGTTCACAAATTGTTTATATTTTAAGAAAATAGCGGTAGATGCTGATTTATTCTTGTTTTGCGATTGGCTGATTTACTGAGCATTGTAGGTCCATTGGAATTTTTATATGGATAATGGTGATTTCGTCAGACAATGAATGCCTTTTTCATCAATTCGCATAAGTTTTGTTGGGGTGAACACAATTCTAAAATGTTTCGATCAAAACTGAGCTTTGGGCGCTTGAAGTAGTTTCCATTTGCGTATTTTAGTTGTAATTTTACCTCCAAAAAAAATAAATTCAGCTTTATTCTGTGTGGTTTATTGCTACTAGTTACACTGGTCTCGATTTCATTAATTTCCTCAAATTATATTGGATAAATCTGTCCGGATAGCCAGTATTAATCAACGTATTGTGAGGCAGGTTTAGCTCTAATTTAATGTTCTTAGGTGAACATGTCCTGCGTATTCTGGTGCCAAACTTGATTAGGAATTTTATTTTGTAAGCCTTTGGTTCACCACTTGAATAATAAATATACAGCCCAGTTCGGCTTTCTATTTTGTGAACCGATCTTCACATGATGTGCTTGCCATTTCTCGTTTTTCGTACAATCATAAATGATAAATATCCGTCATTTTCATTTTACAATGTAAACTGGATTGCTTGGTTGACCTTTTTTTGAAATAGCAATGCTTCTGTATTATCTTCATTTTTCAACGACAACAAAAGTATCGTCAACTTTGCGTACGCACGTATGGGCTCCAATGATAAGTAGTTTTAATCCAGTTGTTTGTTTGGGATGCATATATGTGTGTGCTAAGATATGTTCAAGAGGACTACGTATGTCTGTGGAATTAAGTTCTCTGTATTAGACACCTTGGAATAAAAATTATACGTTAGACGTGCACAGATAAAGGAGCACCTTTATATTGTCCACTTTAATAAATGTTTCCGATAATGATGATTACAGATATTTGCAAAGAGTATTAACAGTTTTATTCAGCGGAATACTGTTAAATAAGGATTGAATATCTGGAGGTAAAATTTTCTCTCTTTTTAATCGTGTTTGCGAATATTTTCCACAAATGCAGAGCTACGCTGAATCATAAATTCAGTCATTCTTTTTCATTATCGTTTGTATAATCCTACATAATAATTTGGCTGCCCCGTCATGTACAGAATTAGCTATATATAGTTATTATTTCTGACCACCTTGGAAACATTTGACAACGCATATAATATTGGTGGCGTTGAATCTACCGGCTTAGCATTTTTACACTCAGTAATAAATGCATTTTGGTCCTCTGTGACGATGTCCTGCATGGCTTACATTTTCGAAATAATTTTGTTTGGAATTTAAATTATTATTATTAAATGTTCTAATTGTGCTGTGGCATCCCGTTGAGTATCTCCGCATTATATTTTTTGTTGCCATTAAGATGTTGTGAAACGGCTTGAGCATAGACAGTAGCATACATTATCGTCATACCTGTTCTTTGTTTTCCAGTTTCATGAGTCTAATTCTCCTGATTTGCTATAACGCATCAAATACCACCAGATGCCATCTAGTAACCGATTTATTCTTCTTTTAAATGTGCGCACATATTGCCAACACGCACAACAAATATCCGATAAAAATAGTGAATTTTCATTATTATCTCTGATAGTATATTCGATTGCATCTGCAAAAAACATTCCATCAATGCCTGTGTGTACAATTTCTCACATTCACCTATACTTGTTTTTATTATTATCATCAATGTGTCGGTCTAAGAGTGAGTAATTTACTTCGGTACTTTATCAAATTGATGTCTGTGTAATTGAAAGTGGCTTTTCCCAGATTTTCTGGACAATTGGTGGCCTTGGAACATTTTTAAAAATTTTGCATTAGATTAAAAAAATATTATCGTCTCTGAGCATCTTTGGTATTTCAAGGAAACCATTTAAAAATATTAATTCGAATTTAATTCTCTATCACATCCAGTTTTGAGACTATAGATACATATTTCCTTTTGTTTTCATCTGCTTTATCGTCATATTCTGCGATGACGTTTTCTAGAATGCGGTGATGCATATTCTCCGACTGATGCTGATGGATTCCTTTCCAACGCTTAGTCACATGTTTAGGTTTTAGTTTCCTCATTAAGACAATTTTTATAAAAGTAGATCACGTTCCACATATTCACCATACCTGCAACAATAGGTTACATTTTTTCGTAGTATAGGGTATACCATGTTGGTGTAATTACGCGATGGTTAGTACATTACCAACTTTTTTTAAATATAAGAAAAAGGTAAACCGTAATCCATTGAAAAACATATAAAAAATAAACTAGCTGACCCGTTCCGCGCAGCCGCGACCTCAAAATAATTCAAATTTATGGAGATGAATTCTGATAAAATTTCAAAACAGGGCGTCAGTTTTTGTGGGCATAACTGTCGCTTGTTTACATATCTCCCCCGGTTTTTATTTTATCATTTCTGTTGCTAATGATTTACTTCCTTTTCTTTTGCTAATGCTTGGGAAAAAGTCATGTTTACATAAGAGGTTAAGTAAACAAAAGTTCCTACGCATTGGGGTTCAAGTGTCAAAAAATCATCTTGCACACAACCAATCTGAATCATATATAGATAGTGACCTTCCCAGGAAGTGGTAGAATTGGTGTAGCGAAATTGGTGCGAATCGGTGCAGCCGTTTTAATTTTATTTGCGGACATACATTCATACTAACAGATAATTATTCAGTTAAATACTGCTTGTTACATTCATTTATATATATATATATATATATATATATATATATATATATATATTTATATATATATATATATATATATATATATATATATATATATATATATATAATTAATTTAAAATAAACATAACATATTTAGATGTACGAAAATTTAACACGCTCTGGTGCTATAGTAATTACTTTTTTCATAAAATGGGGGCAGAGTATACAGATTTGATCAAAATGTTAGAAACAACTTATGGTTTGCATCCTTCAAAAATCCGCAAATAGGCTTCCAATATTGCAGTACCAATCTGTTTTTTTAAATTTATTCAATTTGGTTACTTAAGTAGCATGATGATAAAGCTCAAAATATTTTTGTGTTATGGCAGAATATATTATACAGACCTTAAATTATATGTACATATACATATACATTTGGGTTCAAGTGTCAAAATATCATCTTGCACACAACCAATCTGAATCATATATAGATAGTGACCTTCCCAGGGACTGGTAGGATTGATGTAGCGAAATTGTTGTGAATCACTGGAGCCTTTTTCATTTTATTTGCAGACATACATACATACTTATGGACAAAAATTCATTTTTATATATATATATAGATTCGCGCACTTAATTTATATGAGAGAAAAGTGTTATCTATAGACACACAGTCCTTATTTACTAGTATTCCACTTAAGAAAATTATGAATATTCTTTGTGAATATCTGCAGTCATTATTAACGGAAACATTTATAGAAGTGGACGACATAAAGTTACTTATTTACATATGTTAAAAAACATTTATATACATCAATTATAAACAAGTGGATTAAAACCATTTATCATAGGAGCCAATACGTGTGTACGCTACGTTGATAATACTTTCATGGCTTTTGGATAGAATGGAGATACAAATGCACTACTACATCATATAAACCAGGTCCACCATGTAATCCAGTTTACATTGGAAAACGCGAAAGGTGGATATTTATCATTTCTAGACGTAGATATAACGAGAAATGGCGAAGGTACCAGCTCATGGTTCGTTTACAAAAAATCATGCTTGATTGGGCAGTATATTCATTATTATGCATTTGTAATTTTAAATGAGATATAAATCATGTGCGGAAACGTATATATGTTATAAGGTTGGTATGTATCACTCAGTTAAAAAAGACTGTTTTCTTTTCCTAGAACTGAACTACGCCGGTAGTTATAGTATTTTATAGTCACGTTTTGAAAGCGAGGGGGGCAAATTTGGATTAAACACACATAATACAGCGACATACAGGGCGCGGCAAATGAACAAGCTTGGAAACGCGCATGCACCAACACACAAACAATTTCCAGTTTACATTCAAAACATGTACGATTTTCTTTTGATTATTTAGCTGAGGATTAAGACTTTTGCATACAACAGCCTCGGCAGTCCGTAATCCTTTTTCGTTTCTATCTTTAAACAATGTGTTTAAATATTGCAGAAACGTTCTTCCCTATACCAGGTGTGCGTAGTCTAAAATGTTACTTAATCTGCTTCCTTAATAATCTGCTAGTCTGGCCTACAAAGCGCACAGAGCAGTTATGACCTTTGAATAAATAAACAACGTTGATCTGTTCGATTGCATGGAGTTTTGTTCTTTACATTTGAATTTTGCAGGAGCTTTGCGTAATAGGAATATGAGAAGTCAGTTTTTTTATTATTCCTCGAGTAAACATTTCGTTCCCTATAAATTATTCCAGTAGCATAACAATGTATTACCAAAGTAACATCATAACCAATGTTGGTGCTCCAATACGAAGAATTTGTTCACCTAAACTTTCTTCACAATACGTTGAGGAATAATTGCTATTTAGACAGGTTTGTAATAGAATCAAGACCAATCTAGAAGAAAGCAAATACCCTCACAGAATAACGCTGTATTTTTGTTCTGGTGTTGATCTGCCACCTGAAATTTACGAAAAATGTAATTCGGGCGACTTAACCTCAGTTCACATCGAAACACGTGGGAGTTTTGTTCCACACAGCAAAACCTATGCGAATTAATAATGAAGAATGCCTCTGACGTACACACCATTATTTGAACACAAATCTCATTGTACCAACAACGCGCAGTACATCAGCAGATCAAAATGAGGCTCGAAAAATAAAACGTTAGCATCTTCCTCAAATTTATTAAAAAAGGGCGAAGTTCCAACCCAAATCTCAGCCATTTATGAAATAATATTTCATTCTATACAACGCAAAATCGGGAAACATCTTTTTGGCTATCGAGGCTTCCGTTATAATTAATATTTATCCTTACTTAAACGTGTAAAAAACAATTCGAAAAAAGAGAAAATGAACTGAAATTGAAACATCATCAACGAATGTTTAAAAGTATAGGACGTGTATAAAATACGAAAAACGAAGTATTTACGGAAACATGTGGCTTCACTAAATGAAAGTAGTCTACTTTGCGTAATAGCAAGGTAGGCATTGCTAACCTGTGATTGGTTATGACAAATGGACAGTTACCATTGGTTGAACGTAAATGTCAGTAACGGATCTATAACATTGACCGTAGATGCTTGTCAAAATTACATTTATTTATAATTTTTCCTCTATAAGTTACGCTTTTCCTTTCTAATATATTTAAAATTTTGTGAATTTACATACCATTGTTAAATATATGTATATTTATTTAAAGTCTATTGGCAGGATTGTGTTCATATATATATTGTTAATATAAGCACAATATTGCATTTAAGTGTGTATATGCCTTATTATTGCGTGTATTATGCGGCTCAGGTGTCGCATTGGATAGTGTCGCAGACTCCGAAGCATATATGCCCAGGTTCGTATCAAGTTCGCAGTAATTTCTAGACAGTACGTTAAAGGATCGCAATATGAACGAAAGCGCTTCACTGGATGAAATGCCTTCGCTACCTGAAACATTATTGTTTTCGTTCTGGCAATATATATATATATATATTTAAATATATATATATATATATTTATATATAATCAATGCCATGAATTTAATCTATATATGCTGTCAGTATAAACTACTTATTATATAAGGCAGCAAAAGAAACTCATCCTGCCATAACAATTTGTTTCAACGTCGCTTCGCCAAGTGGAACATTCTCTCTTCCATAAGGAAAGATCGGGATTTGGTTATTGGATATTTTGTGTCGAAAGCAATGCCAAATAAGCTGTAAACTAGGGAGAGGTAAATTTATGCTGACAAGATATACCTATATATAGAGGACGATTTTGCTTTGCTAGTACTATAAATTATCACAAAATTAGGTTAATTTAACATCTCGTTTTAGAAAATAGAAACATGTCGTAACTTGAATTTTTTTATGCGCTTTGAGTATACGAGTACTTCATAATTTAAACTGACCCACAATGCGTATATTTTGCAATTTAACGCTAATTTGATTATCACCTTCATTTCTTAAATTGTTAGAAATTAGTTATTTAAAAAAATCGACCTTGCGAGCTTGAAGTAAACACCAATCATATTGCAGTTAAGCAACCGCAAAACAGCAAAGTTACCATCAGTAACACGTATTGACAAGTTTCAACCTTCCATTATTAACTTTAAAGCACGTCGACAAACTGACTAGCGAGTATCATTTAGTCATTATGATCTGAAGATGGTCATAGAAATTAGAAACACTTCAGTACGTGTGAATAATGGTAGTTTTTATTTGTTGTGCTACTGGTTAAATACAATGGGATTCGTGGGTATTTCAAACTCGCTAACTTGATTTAAAGAAGTGTTCTCACTGCCCCTGCAATAAACTATTGTCGAAATAATTTACTAGTTTTAAAGATTGAAACTACTTTTTACTACAAAGTTTCTAATTCTTCCTTAGTAAAAAAAATAAACGCTGGGATAATGTTTTTTAATAATAAGCAGTTGCGTTTTTAGTTGAAGTGCTGTATGGCTTTTAACAGTGAGTTTTGTGACGTTAAGCTGTGCTACGATGAAATTTATAGTTTACTGAATCTAGAGGTGTTATCTCATAGTATAAAACAGCGAGATATTACAAGTTCAATGCGTCAATCAAATTAGATTTCCTTTTGTCAGTAACGTTTTCTGGATTCTGAGATTTAAATAACTGTCCATATACATATATTTGTCAGAATTATGATTTTTTTTACATAAGTAGGGACGAATGTTTGGTATACAGAAGGTTTCAAAAATGCCTAGGTTTCGATGAAAAAATAAATCAGGCCACTCTTCGGGACCTTAGGGGACTGATTCAGACATTTTGAGTTCCACTGCACGTATAATGGTTTAGCGTTTTATGTGGTTATTATAAAATTTTACTAGGGTGCCTATATTAAGTCATACTACTACTTGGGACATAGTATTTTTCAATTTCATTTTGGTTTACGATGAATAGAGGATATTTGTAAAAATTTTGCTATAATTATGAAACTTCATATTAAAGATGTTAAAAAGTACTTAATTGTATTAATTTATATATACATTTTTAATGCAATTGATAATTGTTATTGAGGACGAAAACTTGTTTCATGAAATCCATTTGTACATTATTTTGCGGCTTATTCGCCACACGTCTTATTTCGATGGTGCTCTGATGATGATCAGGAAAGTTCTAAACGCGTTTATACTTGAAATTGCCGCCCAATTTTAATACAATAAACAAATTATTTAATAATTATTATAATAAATTAATTTGTGTCGTTACAGTTGCGGTCTTGATATAAACACCTGACCCATTAATTACTTACATATGTCAGTATAAACTAAGAATTGTATAGTGTAGAAAAAGCAGTTCATCCAGTAGACCGGTTACCTCCTTATTGGGGACTCATCATGTACTGGCCAGAACGAAACCGGTCTACTGGATGAACTGCCCTTTCTACACTATAAATTCTTAGTTTATACTGACATATGCAAGTAATTAATGGGTCAGGTGTTAATATCAAGACCGCAACCTTGATTATAATATTTGTTATCACCACCCGCGCAACAAATGTTCGTTTAATTAAATTATTTAATAAACTGTGCAATTAATAATTTTACGTTCGCGACCCGGATTTACATATGGTTAACCCTTGTAAGTTATGCATGTCAGGATGCATTATTAAAGTGTTCTTATAAATTTTCAAGATAATTTATTATTTTCCTCAACGAAACCGTCGTATCAACTTTCTCTGAATCTCAAATTGTGATAATTACTTTTTAAATAAAAAAATGGAAGAAAATAACTATGGCACTGAAAAATTGTTATACTCAATTTTCATTTTATCATAAACGTAAACTTATTGGCCATTGAAATTTTAAAAAAATTTATGTATACTTTAACGAAATATGTCATTATATATATATATATATATATATATATATATATATATATATATATATATACATATATATATATATTTGTCAGTATAAACTCCGCGTTTTACTAAATGTAGAAAAGGCAATTTATCCGGTATATCGGCTACAGTTCTTATTTTAAACTTTCGTGTATTGTCAAAGAATTTTCCACAGACGTGAATTATTCCCAATAATCACGAAACGGTCTATTGATAGATTGTCTTACAACACTATGCAATGCGTAGTATCTATAAAGATATATATATATATATATATATATATATATATATATATATATATGCAGTCGGATTCTTGTTTATATCAAGATCGCGACGTGAATTAAATAAATAATCCGATTAATTAATTAAATATGCCCTTTGTTTTCAATTAAAATTGTGGTTATCTGCAATGAGAGTACCTACAATTTTCTAATCAGATTGTCATCGACAACAATTTATTGCTAATTAGCGTGTGAAGCTTTACTTAGAACACTTAATTCATTTATTTATAAATTTATATTTCTTTTTTGCTAGCATCTTTGTCGACAAGGTAGAGCCGGTGTTCAGGTCATTTTTGCGTTAGACGTTCTGCAACCATTCAACTGGGCGGGTGAGCAAAGCCCTTCTAATGATCAGTTAATGAACAACCAAGCAGAGGGCGAGAAATCATTCAGCAGCAATACTGCTAACCTACTCAGAGGTCGGCTTCATTTACGACTCGGCTGTGTTGGGCATCATTCAGCAGCATCTAGTGGCTATGAAGCATTTAGAGAAGCGTCTGCAAACACTAGCGTGCAGTTGCTGTCTGCAAAATCTGCAAAGTGCTTCTTAGTAAAGAGCGAAGAAGCGGACGCATCTGGTAGGTAAGTTGACTTTAATTAAGTTTGAGACTTATTCAAGGCAATTTATCGTTTTTATGAAAGTATTTTCATTGATGGAATTATATTATATTTCTATCACACAACACGGAGTTCTACAAAACATTTTAAAACGAAGCTTAGTTAAAAAGTTCACTGTTTTCCCTGAATGAGTCTATTAAAAACGTTCAACAGAGAAAACTTGTAAATGGAGACAGTAACAGAGCGGAGACGGTTGTCTTGAAATGCCGAAATCTTGGCTGTCTTGTCTAGCTGTCTAGTCCGTGACGAAGGCGGCTCTGGAAATCTTGTCAAGTTATCCTTGTTTTGCATAATGACGAAAAGTAAATTATTAGGAAGTGCAGAATGTGGCAAATGCTTTTACGAGGGTCTCAGTTTTTCTTGTTGATAATTTGTTTACAACACAAAGAGACTGATTAACTGATAGATCCGTTTATAAATCAGGTGTTAATAATGGTACAAATATACCCGGTCCGTGCAAAAGCTTTAGTAAGTGCGAGTCAGTCATCTGACGGCAAGCCGTCTTGGAGGAAAGCAACATGAGCTTGCGATTGAAATGTGTAGCGCTTATACAGCCGGTGTATTTCAGATTGCACATGATTAGTTTGTGCTCAGGTCAGATTACGTTCACTACTTTTATTCGCTTATCAACCATTAGAAAGGGAACGTTACATTTGAATTGGATCAGTATGTGGAGGAGCTTCGTTTTTTTCACGTAACATGACTTTTCTAGTCCAAAAAATCAAAGAAAATATAATAATCTTTGGGTCGTGTGTTTGGCAATATAGGACAAAGTTTGAGTTCAGTTAATTAATTGGTTCATTAAATTACGTTTGCGAGCTTGAAGAAAACACCAATCCCATTGTATTAAAACCAGACATCGAACAGCATAACAAAACTACCACCAGTCGCACGCAATTTTGTTATGTTATTCGAAGACTGGTTAAATACGATGGGATTGGTGTTTACTTGAAGCACGCAAACTTGATTTAATGAATTGTTACCACCACCCGCGCAATCAATTATTGTTTAATTGTTTTGTCTCTATGAGTAATTGTTTGATGATCTATTTATATTTTGACAAAAATTATGTCGCAATCTTTTATGTACGTCTGAAGCGTACTTGTCGTCTGTTTCATCAAAAATATGACTCAAAAAGTCCTTTAGATATTTTTATAAAAATGTTAACGATATTGGTCTGTCATATCGTGTTATGCAAATAGGAGGGATGCGCTGAAAAATAATGCGAAGTCTTTTGCAATAGGCGATGCTATGTGCAATTTGGTGTCCATTTGGCGCATCCAATCGTTGTTTAAGAGAGCAAATTAAGTAAGAATATATATATATATATATATATATATATATATATGTATATATATATATATATATATATATATATATATATATATATGTCCGTGTGTATAAATATATCAAAGTGGTTTGCCGTACAATCTTGCGGTGTTTGTTCCGACTGGTTTTGCCTTTTGGATTGTCTTCTGTGAGTTTTGATCTAATCTCGGAGTCAGCCATCGATGTTAGAACATGTTTTTCCATCTTTTTCAAAAATTGCATTAATTCTTGATTCGATGTTCGTTGAATCATCTTTCTGTTTGATGTCATGCTTAAATTTAGATTGATCATTTATTATATCGTTCATGGCCTTCCTGTAAGCGTCGGCTTCAAGTATAACAATTCCTGATCCTTTGTCGGGTGTGGCAAGTCGTATGGATTTGTCTGATTGGATTTATTTATATATTGGATTATTTATATATACATATAATGCATATCTCAATCTACATAAACAACCATGTGAGCTCTTCTCACTTTATATATAAATCTACATAATCTCATACATATATTTTGTGAATATCTAAATAAGCATTTAAGCAACCATGTGAGTTCACCCCACATCTTAAATGAATATTTAGAATCCTTCATATATATATATATTCATTGTACCCTTCCTGTGTGCAAAAACAAAAAGAAATTTTATCAGATATAAGAAAATTTTCTTTCTCATGGTCTTCTCAAATATCTACTCATGAACATATCTTTATATATAAATTGGAAAGCAAAACAAGATAGAAATATGTCAACAAAGCGAGTGTGAAAAATAGAAACCAATCAAATTGCGTGCGTCACATCCAGTTCAAGCTCAATGCTTGTACGTGCTTCTTCTGCTTACATAAATCCGGCTGCAATTTGTTTATCCATAAGGCTTCGTATGTGGCTAGCTCCCTTTTGTTTTTGCATTTAGTAATTACTTTGAATGCTACGTCTGGAGAACATACGTGCGTTGTTTCGATGATGTGTTGCGCAATAGCAGACGTGTATTCACCATTTGATTTAAAACAGGCGTTCAAGTTGCAATGTTCTCTCATTCGAGTAATTAACCGTCTGGTCGATCGGCCTACGTAAGTTGATCGACAACTTGCGCATGTATATTGGTAAATAATATTTGATATCGACATTAACGGCTGTTTCTCTTTGATTGCTGGTAAAGGCAAGTGTGTTACCCTAAATAACACTCGTAGTTTGGCTGCATTAAATGTGCGTGTCAATGCTGCTTCAACTTTCTTTTGTGCCATTCGGGAAACTGCATCCCCCTTAAATGGGATGTTTAGGTAGACGGTTTTCTTTTCTGGCCCATAGTACGTCTGTTTCTGGTTAACTCCCCTTTTAATAATTGATTCAATTAATTGTCTGGGATAGCCATTAGACATTACTCGAATGAGAGAACATTGCAACTTGAACGCCTGTTTTAAATCAAATGGTGAATACACGTCTGCTATTGCGCAACACATCATCGAAACAACGCACGTATGTTCTCCAGACGTAGCATTCAAAGTAATTACTAAATGCAAAAACAAAAGGGAGCTAGCCACATACGAAGCCTTATGGATAAACAAATGGCAGCCGGATTTATGTAAGCAGAAGAAGCACGTACAAGCATTGAGCTTGAACTGGATGTGACGCACGCAATTTGATTGGTTTCTATTTTTCACACTCGCTTTGTTCACATATTTCTATCTTGTTTTGCTTTCCAATTTATATATAAAGATATGTTCATGAGTAGATATTTGAGAAGACCATGAGAAAGAAAATTTTCTTATATCTGATAAAATTTCTTTTTGTTTTTGCACACAAGAAGGGTACAATGAATTTTATTAAAGCTCGCATTTCAAAAGAATCTTTCAGAAAACTAGATGAACTAGTGACGTTAAAGTGTAGAGCGCAAAGAACGTCATTGTGGAAAGAACATTATTATCAGTGTATTAAACAATTACGGTTCCCAGGTGATTTGGTACGCAGTTTACGAAAGTCAAAACTACGAGTCAACCGAAGAAATCTTACAAGGTTGGCGTATTCTAAAATTGAGCAGTTGAAGGAAGATGAAGCAGTGCTACAGGCAAGAATTGGGTGTGTATCTTGTGTATTAGATGAACTAAGTCTTTTTGCAAGAATGAAATTTTTGATGTTTTTGCCGACAGTTATGAAGAAAGATAAAGCAAGAATTTTGAACAAATTGGAAAAAGATGTAAAACCTGGAGTTTTGTGTGATTTAATACCGACCGATCTTGATAAGCGTGTGCTTAACTTATCAAAAGTGCCAATCGATCAGCTAACAATGGAGGCACTATCGATGGGCCGAAATTATGGAATACATCCTTCCAATAAATGCGATGTTGATTTTGAGGCAGCATTTGAATTGTTATTTGAACAAACAGCTGACTTGGAGCCTACCAGTATTGATTATAAAAATTGGTTCAAGGCTACACTAGTTGATCAGGCTTCACACTTGAAATCGTCTAAATGTGTAGAGCAGCACGCGTTGACAAAGCAGCATCTAAATGCACTTCGAAATATCAGCAGAAATGCAGACATCAAAATACCACGCGCTGATAAAGGAAAGAGCCCAGTTATAATGGACAAATCTGAATACGTACAAAAGATGGAAAACGTGTTAAATGACAATACAAAATTCACACGTCTAGACGATAAATCAGATGAAATAGACAAGGTGGAGCGCAAAGTAATAAATGAAATTAAGATTTTGACAGATGCCGGTTTTATTGATGAGGCCACTGCACAGAAGCTCAAGCCAGTTGGATCATCTACACCAATAATGTACGGATTACCAAAAACACACAAAAGAGGTTGTCCTATGAGGCCAATTTTATCAATGGTAAATTCTCCGTTTCATGCACTAGCTAAATGGCTAGTTCGTTTACTTGAACCATTACGTAAACTACTAGGTAATCATTCGGTTGCCGATTCGTTTGAGTTTGTAAACAAAATTCAAGATATAAATGTTAAAAACAAGATTATGGTATCTTTTGATGTTACGTCTTTGTTTACAAATGTTCCAATTGATGAAACCATTGACATTATAGTCAAAGCGGTAGAACACGATATATTACCATCGCCGGTGCCAGGTCAAACTCTACGCAAGCTTATCTTATTATGCACGAAAGACGTACGATTTCGTTTTAATGGAAACATCTACAAACAGACTGATGGTGTCGCAATGGGAAGCCCCTTATCTCCAGTGTTGGCTGAGATTTTTCTAGGGCACCTAGAAAATACATCATTAAAGAGTGACATAAGTAAATGTGCTCAATATATACGGTACGTGGATGATATATTTCTTGTACTTAAAAACAGGTCGCAATCACGAACATTGCTTCAAAGTTTCAACAAAGCACATAAGAATATCGGTTTCACGTCAGAGCACGAGAAAGATGACTGTCTGCCTTTCCTAGATGTACTATTAAAGAAAGAAACTAATGGTAAATTAAACAGAACAATTTACCATAAACCAACATGGTCTGCACAGTATTTGCATTACAGCAGTTTTGTGCCATTTCAATATAAATTATCAACAGTTCGTGGTTGCTTTTCAAGAATTGACAGGTTGGTTAGTCAAGATTCTAAAGAAAATGAATATAATAAAGCAATTAACGATTTAATGTCTAATGGCTATCCCAGACAATTAATTGAATCAATTATTAAAAGGGGAGTTAACCAGAAACAGACGTACTATGGGCCAGAAAAGAAAACCGTCTACCTAAACATCCCATTTAAGGGGGATGCAGTTTCCCGAATGGCACAAAAGAAAGTTGAAGCAGCATTGACACGCACATTTAATGCAGCCAAACTACGAGTGTTATTTAGGGTAACACACTTGCCTTTACCAGCAATCAAAGAGAAACAGCCGTTAATGTCGATATCAAATATTATTTACCAATATACATGCGCAAGTTGTCGATCAACTTACGTAGGCCGATCGACCAGACGGTTAATTACTCGAATGAGAGAACATTGCAACTTGAACGCCTGTTTTAAATCAAATGGTGAATACACGTCTGCTATTGCGCAACACATCATCGAAACAACGCACGTATGTTCTCCAGACGTAGCATTCAAAGTAATTACTAAATGCAAAAACAAAAGGGAGCTAGCCACATACGAAGCCTTATGGATAAACAAATTGCAGCCGGATTTATGTAAGCAGAAGAAGCACGTACAAGCATTGAGCTTGAACTGGATGTGACGCACGCAATTTGATTGGTTTCTATTTTTCACACTCGCTTTGTTCACATATTTCTATCTTGTTTTGCTTTCCAATTTATATATAAAGATATGTTCATGAGTAGATATTTGAGAAGACCATGAGAAAGAAAATTTTCTTATATCTGATAAAATTTCTTTTCGTTTTTGCACATAAAAAGGGTACAATGAATTTTATTAAAGCTCGCATTTCAAAAGAATATATATATATATATATATATATATATATATGTACATACATATATGCGTAATATATGTATATAAATATATAAAGATTCTTTTACATATATATATATATATATTCTTATAATTAGGAAAAAAACACAAATAACTAAGAGGATAATGGCCATTTATTTCGTGAATACTAAACGTCTCTTATACCAATCCTTCATATTTATACATTTGGGTTGTTAATTGGTTATGTTTTTGGTGACAAATCTGACTGGTTATTACTGCTGTTTCTTGTTTTATATATATATATATATATATATATATATATATATATATATATATATATATATGTAAATGGTTGTATATTGTCACGATCAAGTTGTCTAATAAAATATTTAAATTGATTCACGCTGGTAGAATTAGATGTTGCCCCTTGCACGATAGAGAAAAAAATGGGCTTTCGAAGTATTATCTGACAATGACTGCGATATTTCTGCTGAATTAATCTGGATTAATGTAGAATAGACTTGGCTTCCGGGTTGATATGCTACTGAAATGACATCTAAGATGATAAACTTCATTTTCTGAGTTATTCTGTGATAGATTTAAATTTGGAAGCTGATTAGTCTGGCGTATGTCCCTGACATACAAGAGATGTGACCCAGAGATAAGTATAGATTCACGTATACGTGGACGTATTGCAAAGGGTAATAAGGGCAATGTATCGACCTAGTTATCAGTAACGGACTAAGGGGGTTACATCCATTTTGGTTTTCCTATTTATTTTTTCTAGCATATCATTGATCTGCAAGTTGAAGACGATTTCGTAGCGTGAATTACACCAATGCAAAGCAAAGCCGCAATCGATCGGAGATGAGTCATGTACGCATACCAGAAATAAACTCTTCAGGAGCAACAATACGTGCTATCTATACAGAGATGAATCCATTGGTGACGTCAGTTTTAGAAATAGTGCCGAGGGTTATTGTCACAGAAAATCGTGTATATTTATCAACCATATTTAGAACGTAGATATAGACGTGAACTTGAGTAAGATTAATTATGTTGGTGCGAACAATGACTACAGATGACGCATTTTATTGGAAATGTTCCAAATTTGAGCGAATGTTCTGGGTGATCATATTCTTCTAGATTACGGTAAACTCGGAAATCCTTCTCTTACCATTCTTCTTACTTTTTTTGTCACCAGAAGCGAGCTGTTTAAAGTGTAACAAACGCATTACTACGTGGGGGTGAATTAGAGTAAATAGCGATAAATATTTTTCTGAGAATGGTAGAAAAAAACAGGTAAGTGTGGCTGCCTGTCCGTAATGAAGCCCACCCTCATCCGATTATCATAAAAATTTATTTGTATGAAGAGCTCTTTCTGAATACGAGTGTCGACGTATTAAGCGAAAATTGATTGCGCGGGTGGTGATATCAATTACTATAAAAAAAGTTGCGATCTTCATATTAACACCTGACCCATTATGTACATAAATTTGTCAGTATAAACTAAGAATTGTAAAGTGTAGAAAGGGCATTTCATCCAGTAGATCGGTTTCGTCCTTTTTGAGAACTCATCACGAACTGGCCATAATTTGCCGCGGACAGGGCTCAAACATGGGCACGTTTGCGTCGGAACATGGTGCTTTAACCAAACATCTTTATTATAATCGAATAATAGCAACTTTCAAGAACCAATGTCTGCAATAGCCCATTCAAAATCTAGTGACGTCACTACTGTATTTCGTCAATACGGTATAAATAGGCGAATTGGAATTAGGAAATAACATGGGAGCTCTTAAGAAACTATCTTAGCTGATTTACTTGAGCTGAACACCAATGTAAATATGTTAACAGATAGAATTTCATTATTTTATGTTAACATTGGAAGTATTCAAATGAAAAAAACTTTTCCGTGTGATTCTATAATGAACAATAGGCATGACTGTATAATTCTGGTGGAAATACTGTTCCAAAGCGATATTTATTATCATAAATTCATAAACACAGGATACTTATTGTTTCGTAAAGACAGACCGCTGAACAGGCGAGGTGGAGAAGTATTAATATTTCGTAAACCGTCATTTCATGTTCAATTGCTAAATTAGAGTGAGGATAATACCGTTAATGATTGTGTGTCGATACAAATTGACTCGTTGAATTTAACTGCGATCTATAGACCACCGTATGCGTCCACGATCAATGATGCACATTTTATGACTGTCATCCAATTTATTTTGGACTGTAGTTATAGATCATTTTAATAAACTTATTTACTGCGAAATATCCTATCTCTTCTGCAACCTTGATCTATCGTAAATCATTAAAGAATAAATTAAAAGTTCAGAATACTTAGGTAATGCGTACTTAGAGACAGAGTTGATTTTTGTTAAAATTATGAATTTGTAAATGGCTAGAAGGAAATAGACCATTGCCAAATTATCCTTAAATGGAATAATACGTGCGTTAATAACCAGAAAATTTCCCTTTTGAATGCGTTTTAATTATTATAGAATTAACTGGGAGCTTTTTGTAAAATTAGCTGGAACAGTTGATTATAATTTTTTAATAATATGAGCTTAGTTATTCGGTATCTTCAGTTCTATATAATTTAGTTCATACATATATTTTTTTAAATGTTACAGGAAAAAATATGGATAGAAGATTATTGAAATTAAGAATTAAGCAAGACACTATTGTGAAATTTATATAACTCAATAGTGTAAAAAGACATTAAAGATATTTAAATGATCTATTTACTACTATAAATGCTTCGAAGATAAGAAAATGTTATACTGACCAAAATTAATCCTAAGTTAACTACACACTCCTATATTACTATAATAATTAAAGCGAGAATGAAAACTGATATTACCGTCAGATAAAATGGATAGTGAATTCATCTTTGACTTGGAGGATTTTTCTTGGAAATTTAATGTGCAATGCCGAGAATCTAAGCCGTATGACTTTGTTACAGGACCTTTTTATATAGGAGGAGCCACAACACCTTATTGACTGTAAGACGCTAGTAAAATGAATAGAAATATTGAAATTTAAAGATCAGAATAGTCATCCTGGAATATCAATCATTAATTTACTCAAACTGCATATGGCATTTTTGAAAACGCTTTGCTTTTTCCATAAAAAAATGTTGAGCGACGACGTAATACTGACTAGTATTTAACAGATGGCTCAGGTAAGTAGTCCAATGAATGATAATGATTATAGGCTAATCTCAATTACTCCTTATTCCTTGAATTTAATTGAATAATTATCACTTAATTTTTGAGACTTAATTTTGGCGATTCACCCCGTTATGCGTTTAAGGAAAACTTTTCAATATCAAGAATATTCCATTCACGTGGATGTGTTAATTGTTTTAATTCGTATTTCAAAAGACTTTGACCTTCAAGGAAGCAACAAAAAAAACTAGGATATTAAATTTTACATTTGTAGTATCGCAGGTATGTAGTTTTACGACGATATTATTGAAAATGGTATCTATGAATTGGAAAAGTAAAATCCATAAAGGACAAAACTGTAAATATGCAGATGATATAAAATTTATCTTTCCAATTGATTTCAGAAATATTAATTTCTTTAAAAATAACATAACGCTGGATATTTATTGTCTGAATAATTATTTAGTAAAACTGAGGTCGAAGGTTATTTTTTTAACAATTGGTTGTAAGACGGAATCTTATTATATTTACCTTCATAAGGCTGTTATTAATGAATTTTTCGAGATCAATCTTCAATATGAAACCATGGACCTAGGCACCCCCATTCTGTGTACAGCTCCCGCTGGAAGAAATTGAAAGACTAGTGGTTGCATGTAGTAAATGTGTACGTTGGTATAGAGGACCATACTATCGAGTGATATACAACTGCAAATATATATTATTTGGTGTAAGCCAATCTTGGAATACGCCGCTGCAATTTGGTATCCAATGAAATACGTTTCAGCAAACATGATAGATGCTGTACATAGTGGTGAATTAAACAAGTTCCTGTTCCTTGCACCATATATGCTTACAGACCACAGTTTGGATGTGTGCAAACGTTATGATTTACGGGACTGTTCAAATATATAAAAATATTTCACCTGAACCAATGGACAAATCGATAATAAAAAATTGGAACAGGAACTAGATCCGGACAATTAGTGATAACTTCTCTTATAGCGGGAAAGCATGCTGGAACACTGTTTTCTTTTCCAAAATTAAATAAAACCTACAATTAATTACCAACAGGACTAAGAGGAGAGCCCCAATCTAAGATGTCATTTAAACTGATATGTGTAGAAGTCGGAAATATATTTCATTCTAACGATCCATTCATCGTAGATGATGACAATATATTTACATGATTGAATAAATTAAATTTGTTTGCCTATTGATGTTTGTGTAGCTTCTCGACGTTTTAATGAAATTTCGGCAATTAATTGCTATTGTCATCATCAGAGTCCGTTCAAATACTAACACAGAAAACAATCAGACACCACAAAAGTGCTTCCTGTGTTACAATTTGTGTCACTTTTGAGCGAGCTTTGATGACAGTAATAGCAAAGAATTACCGAAAAATCCATAGAACGCGTATGAGCTTCACAAACATTGATGGGCAAACAAATTTACCACCCAAAGAAACTGCGCTGTCCAGAATAGCCTTGTCATTCAAAGTAAAATTAAAGTCCAAGTAAATTGTCGATTCGTAATAATTTTCTAGTGAAACTGTTAAATTGAACCTGCCGATATGATAGTGCATTGGGCATTGATATAGCAAAATTATACAATTCAATGATTCTATGTATGCATATTTCTTACTGCGTTATTATATTGTATAAACTACACAATATTTCATGTTATATTGCACATATCTATCTGGGCTAATTTGCTACTTTATTTATATATTGTGTTAATGCTTGAATACTTCATATTTTATTGTATATGGCCAACTGATATAAATGTATTTCCCGTTTTGCTTAAATTCCTTTTTTAAATTATATTCGAAAGATCAAATTTAGTTTGAGCCCAAAGAATAAGTTCCGGTCGCTATTCGTTATACTAATGGCTGAAAATCTAGCGCTAATAAGGTCGAACATTATTCAGGATCCTCTCCACCTCGTTCGCTCTCAATTACCTTTGAAATTAAAATTGTGCTTTCCGATATTTCAGCTTCAACGGATCCTGATTAGACTACGAAAAAAAATGATTTTTGCGATTTTCTGCCACGTGAGTTGATTACTTGCATTGTTACACCAATGATGCGCGACTACTGCTAAAAAATGAAGTTATGAATCCCAATGAACATTGAGATTCCGTAATTTTTCAAGAATCCCTTCTAGTCGATATTATTCTTATCAATGATATAATTTGTTTTGATGTCTACATAGTGCTTTGCTACAACCGGAAAGTGATACTTTTTAACCCTCCTTTTACCAGCGCCATGGATCTTTTTGCTGATAAAAAATTGCTAGTCAATGTTTTACTCATTTTTACATTATACTGCTTTGGATTTGTTCCTTGATCTTTTCAATTGTCAGGCCAGATGGTCTTTTTTACCAAATAAACATTTGCTTTTATTATTAATAATAATAATTACAATTTTATGCAGGTGATGTACACAATGTAGCACGCGATTGGTCTTTAAAACGATCGGAAATTCTAAAGCGACTGATGTTTTTTAAAGATTCCTTTGCCAGGTGATATTCTTTAGTTACTAGGCTCTTTCTCTGCCAACAAAAGAGTCCAGTAACGAGAGATTGTTGTATGTGAACTGATCTAAAACTAAACGAACGTTGGTTGCGCGAGCGCTGATAAAATATATTTTAATCAAGGCAACGGCAAAATAGCTCATTCGTTAGAGCAATTGATTCCGAAGCAGACGTGTCCAGTTTCGAGCCCTTTCCATAAAAAAATATAGATAGCACGTGAGGAAATTCCACGAAGGACGAAATATATTTATGGAATAATTGCCTTTACTAAATTATGTAATACTTAGTTTATACTGACTAATGTGTTTATATAATGGAACCGGTGTTCATACCATGATCACAACCTTGGTTTAAATAATTGAATTACAAATCATCTGAGCTTTATTTTTTTACCTGTTTAAAATTTTTCAATTAAATTTAAGCATAAATCAATAATAAAAGGGTTATTAGTAGAATATGATTCAAAACAACAAAAAATTTTTAAATTGAAAATAGAAAAGTAAGTTGTTATCTATACATAAATCAGCGCTACAGTCATGTAGCCATCAAATTTTGCACTCAGTTAATTTATCCATTTGCTCTGGCACAAATTAATGTTAGCGACATATTTCTGTAGATTCAAAGGCGGTGCCCTGTCCAATGTCAAACTATCGCAAAGTACCAACTTACCGCCACCATGCACTTATGAAGGAGGTCCTCTAGCAAGTTTTGACAACTTTCGTTCACCGTCTGGAACAGCAGTTGTTAGGGCTCGACGTGCCGCTCACGCCAGTCGCGAACTTGCCGATGTGTTACAAGTCACGTCAATGCGGTTAACTGCAAGATCAGCTAGAAATGAATCTAGCAATTCGACTTTAGACGAAACTAACTGGAGGTGAGTATTTGCGTACTTTTGTAGCCACTGATGGCAATTGCCGGATAATATTGTAAAAATGTCAGCTTCACATGACAATCCATTGCATATTAAATGTGTTACGAAGTTAGCCGAAAGTAAAACATAAGTCGTATTGATTTTTATTATTAATCGATAAAGTTGATGCTGAATGTATTTATTTAATCCAACTTAATCCCTCTTAATTTGGAAAGTGAAATATATAATGAACCATATATTGCGGTCGAGTTGAATTCTCGCGGAAAGAAAATGAGCTATTTTAACTTTTAGTGGTGTGCACGATTTATATCTTTATTTTAATTAAAAATGTATAAAACTTGCTGAACTAAAGGGAATTTGTAAAAATCTTTGACCACCTACCTAATTTTGCACTACTTAGGTGCAACAGAGTGCTAGATTGGAACGAGTAGAAATTTTGTCTAGAATTATTTATCAATTCAATATATTTGATATCCATTTGGCTTTAGATGATGTGAACAATGAACCAATTTTAATCATTGTCACCACATCGGTATAAATATCATTAAAAGATGGTGAGGTATTTGTGCAACGAGATCGTTACTATTTGTTTACTATAGCTTTTTGGCAATCGTAATACTTAGACTTTAAGGCAAATATGAACGAAAATAATAGAAAAGTATTCGCTTTTGTAGTTGCCTTGTTAAAGAAGAGGAAATTGTTCATTTTGTCAGTCTATTACAGAAAGGGTTGAAATAATAGCCTTTCAGTTTCATTCTATTTATATAAAATTTATATATTATATATTCTCATATTCTAATAATGAAATACAGTCCGTATGGACACTATAAATGTGTTCATTGGCTTCTAGCTAATTTTAGTCTACTGCTCAAATAAACTTTTCAGTCTGAAAACGATAACAAGAACACTTTATAATCAGTCGCACAATGTAAAACAAATAAATTCGGCCGCAGATACTGACGGGTTTTGAACTTCCTATATTAAACATAACCTCGAAACGGTATAAGGAGGATCAAACAATAATACTTTAATATGTGATTGAAAAGAGTGATTTGGCCTATATCGACATTAGTAGTAGATTCATTGATGTGTCTCGAAATTCAGCTGTACCGTTAACTTGCATTTTAAATGCGAAATAATTTGGAGCTATCGCTTCATTGAATCGGCGATTGCTTACTTTGGAGCAGTTTAGGTAGTGAATTATTATTTCTATTGCATATAAGCATAAATTAGTTACTTGTTCGCTGCAAGGCACAAGGGTGAGAGAAAAACAGGCTGGATAAGTCTTATGACAACTTCAAAGTTTCCATCAGACAGAAAATTTCAAATTCAAATTCGAACGAAATGGAACAAAATGAAGTTCATATGGCACTATAGACGAATAAATTCGTCAAACCATACTGAAGTAAAATATATGTAAATCTTCTCCGAAGAATGAAAATTATACGCATATTTGTTATTCACTTTATATATGAGAAGCCTTTACATATAGGCTTTTGTTGTTAACTCTAAACTGAATTAGAATTATTAATGTTGAACTGTAAGTTATTATAGGCTACGATGTAGCCTCCAGGGTTCATTTTCAGTTAGATGCATAGTGGGGTATATTTATTTACTAGAAAATATTTAAAGCCAATAAGTGGACTCAGAGTTACAAGTGTTTTAAAATGTATTTTGCACAACATCTGAATATATCTGTATATGCACAGGTGTCCAACTGCCAGACTGTGAAATGCGCACTCCTTGTAAACGTTTATCAGTGATAGAGTCAGCAAATTAAGATTAAATTTATAATAAAAAATAAATTTTGCAATTCCAAGATGAACACCACTCCCATATTATTTTAAGGCTCATACAACATAACGATGATATATTAAACAAGGTCTGCGATTTTGGCGTACACAGCAATCCCACTCTATCAAATCAGTAGCACAACATGCAATGATGAATTTTCACCTTCCGCGGTCAGCATCAGAGCAAGTATGTATTAGGTGTTGCGAACCTAGTAACAAATTAGTTCATTTGTGACCAGAAGGATTAACCAAAGGCAGCATGAACGGAAAGTATAATCTCATACACATTCGTTTCGTGCTTACTGGCGACTCATCAGTAGGAGCCGGTATTACGCCCTTTAACCACTATATATTTGGTAGAAGAATGTGCAATAATAGGACGGTACAATGTCATAGACGAATGTGTAATCCTGCAATAGTGAAGCTAACATCATCTAAAGTCAACGACAATGCGACTTCAATGCTAACTCACACTATATAATATATATACCGAGTCTGTAAAGGATACTAACACTATGGCTTTTGTGTTAGTAACTGATACCTTTTTTGAAGTCGATGAGTACCGGATACTAACATTATGGTTTCCGAGTCGGTACATGATACCAACCTGATGGATATCAATTTATGCTATAGTTCACCGAAAGTGAGAATTACAACAATTTCTGAACACCTGTTACTCCAGTAAATCCATACACTCTGGCCTTGATCGATATCAGTTATCACATTTCGCAGTAAGCATGACATCATTCAATTCAATATATAACAGCATCAGAACAAGACGGAAAACTGACCGGTGAGAATCAAACCGCAATGCATATGTAAGGAAAGCAAAATTAGATATGCATCTCTCACCCAAAGTAGTATCGCATACATTGTACTTGACAGGCAATGTCGGCTGAACAATTTTAATGTGGTCCTACATACATAGTTTATACTGGACTGGACAGGCATTTATTGCGTTGGTGTAGATAGCAATATTAGTTTGAATCCTTCATTTAATTTTAAATGTCACCAAAGCATTATATATCATAGACAAAATTCTCTTGTTTTATTGCTGTGTTTTGTGCTAGCGAAAGTGACCAACTATCTCTGGCGAATACGGACAAGCGCAGTTTACGCCTCGACAAGTTAAGATTAGCTCGAATGGCTGTTAGTGGCTTGGCTGCTCCTCCTGAACTAATCGGCTACACCAGCTTATCACAAGTTCGAGTAAGAAGAATGCTTTGATTTTTACTTTTGGTAAAGTTGCTTTGAATATCAGGAAATATTTACAGATATCGGTCTACTTCATATGCGTCATCCTAAGATATCAACTATTAAAGCAAAATTAGCTTATTTTGGAATGCGTGAATTTTTCTAGTCTTCTTTACGTTTAATTATGTGCAAACGTATAAAAATCGTCATATGTAGCACATGTATTTGTTCTCAATTTAGCAACGAGTATCTTTAAATGAACATTTGCATATATCTCGAAAAAGCAGACTAAATAATAAATTGAAGCCGGAAGAGCTCGTGAAATAGGACAGTGTCGAATTATTAAACAGAATTGCCTTTAGTTGATGCTGAATATCCTTGCATGCTTTACCAGGCAAATGTCGGACAAAAACTTGGCTATCCACAACTGTTCATAAATTGTATATTCTTTTATGTTTTTGCATTTAATAAGCACCCTAAAAGCAATATCAAGTGAAAATATGTAAGGTTTTAATAACATGCTGTGTCATTGTGGACGTGCATTCCACATTTGATTGGGACCACTCGTTGAAATGACAATGTGGATTATCTCTAGTTGTTAAACGCCTAGATATTAGGTAAATGTAAATTGACCGATAACTGAAAAATACCATTGTGATGGAGCAAGAACTCTTAATATTATAAAGGCGCAATTTTTCGATCAACTTACGTAAGCCGATCGATCAAATATTCAACAGTTTGAGTGAGAAATCATCGAAATTTTAACGTGTGATTGAAATCGAATGGTGGATAAATGTCCGCATTTGAGCCGAATATTACATTAATTTAGCATCGATGTTCGCAAGCTATTGACATTACTATAAGAAAGGCATGAATAGAAATTTTAAACAATATATACATCTCTTCGAATAAATATACTGCAGCATGTTCAAAGCATATAAAAAATTGAATAGCAATTAAGCCTAAATTGAAGTAGATACATGTAAATTAAATGATTTCATTTATATTTAAAACACTTTCCACATTTAAATTTTTGTTTGATTTGGTCTTAGAAAATATATAAATTGAATTATGTATTAGGTGTTGCGAACATAGTAACAGATTAATTCAGTCATAACCAGAAGGGAAAACCAAAGACTACTTGAACGGAAAGTGTTATGTCGTGCAAATTTGCTTCGTGCTTACTGGCGACCCATCAGTAGGAGCCGGTATTACGCCCTTTACTCACTATATATTTTGGTGAGGAATGTGGGAAAATAAGACGGTACACATTCCTCTCTCAAATATGTAGTGGGTAAAGGGCGTAATACCGGCTCTTACTGATGAGTCGCCAGTAAGAACGAAACAATTGTGCACGAGATTATACTTTCTGTTCATGCTGTCTTTAGTTTATCCTTCTGGTCATAATTGAACTAATTTGTTACTAGATTCGCAACACCTAATACATAATTGCATATATATTAGTTCTCCGCCACAACAGTATCTAACCAATATATAAATTTGTCAGTTTGAAGGTAATTGAGGAATAAATGAAGAAGAAATGCTCGTATCGGACTAAATTTTTTGCTTTGAACAAGAAGAGGTTAACACTTTCCCAGTTTTTACACTGCTAAGGTTAGATACATTTCACACTTATTTTTTCATTTTATGTTCATTTTTATAATTTTCAAACTAGAATTTTTACAAAACTTGGTGACTAATGAATGCATTTTGTATGATAAATATTTTCTGACCAAGTGATGTAAGTTAATACAGTCGTTGGTCATAGGCCATATATATTTTATAACCTATTTCCTAAAGGTTGTTCGTCAGCTTGCAATGGTTTTCTGCTTATGAGACAGCCCCAGTGCAACATATTTTCAGCCTTTATATTTATAACGCATAGCGTGTAGCTTGATTGAAAACAAAAAAAATGCGTTTTATATTGAGTAATCGATTGGACAAAACTATTTGCACGAGTTTCGTAGCAAATTATTGTTTCTGTGTGGAGGAAGCAAAAGAAGTACGAAAGCACGGCCTAATGAACAGATTTTCTGAAAAGGCATGTTTTCAATTCTGTAAACAACGACAGTATGTATACATTTGGCGTATTCGGCAAATCGCCTGCTATGCAATAAAATGATCAAAGATGATATTTTAACATGATTCACCTCAAGTTTTAGTAATGATAGATTTACTACACGATTAGCTACGATTGAATTATTTTAAGGTTTACAAATTTCCCGAATCGACCAGTTTTCTATTATGTCTAATTCTAACTTTTCTAATTTCTCAATTATGGGATTTATCAATAAAATCGGCTTTACAAAAGAGGAAGTGACATCGATCTCAGTTCAGTTTTCTCCTGAATAAGTACAAATTAAGTTTATCTAAATTACGAAACAATGTATTCATAATATTTACAAGAAGATCATGCTTAGGAGACAAACGATAAACATTTAACGTATAATTTCATTTTAATTGAAATCATTTTGGAATAAATACAGCGTTTAAAACCAGACTGAAAATAAAATACATGACATATGCTTCAAGAGTTTCTTCTTTTCTTGAAGTTAACTATTGTTAAATGTGACGGATATTCTGCTATAATTGCATTATAACTTGTGCTTGACTGAGTAGTTAATGACGTTAAAGCATTAGATTAATTCTTACTGGTTACGACGATTAGCAGCCGAAAATAATTCTTAAACTCATTACACATTTGTAAGGATTTATGCATGTTTTAATTGCGCGAAGAGAAATAAGTGTTTAATTCAATAACTTTTACAATTATCGCGTAAAATGCAAAATATATTATTTTTGACTTTGTAGTATTGTGCAGTCGAAAAATGAAATTTATTTAGGTCTACCATGGGTGAGAGCTAAACTAATGATTTTCCATAACTTCTATGCACATTGTGTCATAATCCTTCTTATTTAGTTAGCGACCATGCTTTGGTAATGGCTATAGAACGTCGACACAGGTCGATAAATGCGATTGGTGGTAGTTTTGCTACGTTTTATGACTAGTCGAAAAATTGAACAAGTGTTTTCCGACGTCTGTAAACATGATTTCAAAAGTTGTTCATAAGATTTTGGACAATCGTATGGTGCAGTCTCCTGGAAGCATGTGGATTGTTGATATATTGAAATCAGCTTCAATCATAATCATTTGAAAGACTTTTTTGCAGTTAAAGTTTGTGCAAAAAAGAAACTGACATAAGTTGAGAGGAACAAATATGAAAAACAGGCTTGCAGTGGAATAAATAATTGTATGAAGATTTGTTAATTGAATAATTAAGGGAATTCTAAAGGAAAATGTTTAATGCCTTAGGTAATTCATGGTAAAAAAGGATAATTGCCGTATAACTACCAAGAGCGGTGGTCGGGTACGTTTGATGAAAGGCAACTCCGGGGACGACTTGTGCTTTATATTTACAAGCTGGACTTAGAATATCAAACCTAGGACGTATGTAAAACATTGAAAGCAAACTTCCCGTGAAAGAAAAATGAAATAGTCAATCAATATATCCGCTAGTCCATTAAGAATATCTTCCAACAGCACAACGTTTAGTCAATGATCGGCTAAAAAATTTCAAATACTATCTTGCTAATTTGGCTTCGCCAATGAGACTTCAAAAGCGTGGTTGGTATTCATGAATACAGTTAAATACTGTTTGTTTCGAAGAACTAATATAT
>JAQBSW010008979.1:0-31142 GCA_029291075.1 Eudiplozoon nipponicum
CTTTATCTCGGTACTGGTATGTCTCCACACCTTACACGTTTGACACTGGGCACAGGCTCTTACCCATACCCGTATGTCTTTAGACATGTGCGGCCATACGTATCTGTCGTCGATCAATCGAATGGTAGCTTTAATGGATGGATGACCCATGTCATGTAACACTTGGATAATCTTGGCCCGTAACTCCAACAGCACATATGATCGTGGTTGACTTCTACACGTTTCGCATAACAACCACTTGTCACTTATGAGCTTACGAACATATCCTGGCCTTTTGGAAAAAACTAATGTAAAGGGATCCAATCCTTGCGCTTCCTCGATTTGCTTAATTAAATCATGCATAGAATCATCTAAACTCTTCAACAGACCTTGAAATATCAGCTCGACATCGGCTTCATTCGGTCGGCTATGTGCATCGGCTACCACATTCTCCTTACCAGCAAAATGAGACACAGTGAAATCAAACTCTGCTAACCGTGTTATTTGGGAATTTACTCTACGAGAGTAATTAAGCCTAGCTGTTTTACCAAGTGTGCTGATCAGCGGCTTATGATCGGTCAATAACTTAAACTTATGTCCGTCTAAGTAATGCTCGAAGTGTAGCACTGCGGCATACACTGCTAGAAGCTCTTTACCAAACGTATCATAACGTTTTTCTCGATCATTAAGCTTACGGCTATAAAACCCAATCGGTCTTATTATGTCCTGATCTATTTTCTGTAACACTGCCCATAATACAACATCTGAGGCATCTGTGATTAGCTCGAAAGGTCTCTCCCAATCTAGAGGTGCTAATGTGGTTACGTCACTTAACATTTCCTTGGCCTTTTGGAATTTTTTTCTGTCTTCTTGACTCAAGTTTAAAGGCCAAGACTTCTTGTTCGGGCTCTTTTCACGAGTGAGATGGCGTGTTAACGATCCAAGAATTTCGGCTAGACCTGGAATGAATCGACGATAATAGCTGATCATACTCAAGAACCTTCGCAACTGGCGCACGGTTCGGGGTTCCGTTACGCTCTTTATAGATTGGATCTTATCTTCCAAACGTTTAATTCCACATTTGGAGAGTATATGACCAAGATATCTAACTGAAGAGCAACCGATGTTACTCATATTAGGTTTGACCACTAATCCATATTGTTCCAGACTGGTAAAAACCGTTTCCAAATGCGTACGATGTTCATTTCGTGAGGGACTAAAAATTATTATGTCGTCTATATATACCATCGCAAATGGGCAATTCTGAAGGATTTCTTCAGCCAAACACTGGAATGTCTGACTGGCATTTTTCAAACCAAAAGTCATTTGAAGAAATTCGTGCGATCCCCTTCCTGGAAATTTGACTGCTGTGAGTGGTATCGAACTTTCCTCCATTGGTATCTGATAGTACGCTTTCTGGAGATCTAAAGTTGAATAAACCTCATATCCCATTATATCTCGGAGTAAGGTACTCTGGTTAGGGAGAGGATAAGAATCACCCTTCGTCACTGAGTTTAATAGACGATAATTCCCACAAACCCTCCATTGACCTGGTTCAGGTTTGGGAACTACCACTATTGGGGAAGCAAAATTGGAATTTGACCTTCTACAAATCCCCTCTTTGCGCAATTGGTGAAATTCTGACAAAGCAACCTGTTGCTTGTGTTGTGCCAATGGTTGAGCCTTTGGTGAACAAGGCAACGGAGCCATTAATTCTATTTGGTGTTCTACTCCTGTCTTTAATCCTATCCTTTTGGCACTGAAATGTTGAAACACTGCTAGGTGCTTCTCAATTATATCGGCAAAGTCATGTGCGACTGTTGGACGAGGTAAAAGAACTGTTCTAACTGCCGATGTGTTAGACTCAGTAGGTGTTGATATCCCTACGCCTTCTGTGATAGTCCTAGCCTTGGGGTCTAATTTCAGCTTAAAATGTGTCAAGAAATCCATGCCAATGATATGGTCCTTGACATCGGCTACTAGAAAATTCCATCTAAAGGAAGATTTCTGACCTAAAGTTACCGACATTTCTTTCATCCCTTTCACTCCTATCGGACTACCGTTAGCGGCCCATAGTTGATAATCGAATGTGGGGCAATCTGCTTCCACCACGTCTGACCTAACTATGCTTACCTCAGCACCCGTATCGATACGAAATTCTAATCCAGATAATTCATCCTTAATAATGAACTTGTTGCTGGACAATCCGGCAATGTTTTTCAGATCTCCGCTTAGTGAGAATCGGACTCTCTTGCCTTTTATCTCGGTGCTATTTGTTTTAGTCGCATCTTTATCTTTGAGTATGCCTTTTAAAGGCATATCTGGGAGCCTTTGCAATGGAACCCCCTCTACGGCTCCTACTAGCGGGGGTTTTGTCCTTTTCCCGGTGATGGATTTCTCTCTACCGGTTTAGTGCTTCCTTTCCATCTGGGTCCACCTAATTGCGGGTAAATACAATTCTCACCTTGGCACCTTTCACTTCGTCCGTACTCGCAATGTGCCTTACACCATCCGCGTGGCCCTTCGAAGCGTTGACGCGAGTGACTCCATCGACGTCTAGTATACCTATCCTGATTCAGAAGTTGTGCAATGTCACTACGTAAACTAGCAACTTCTCTACATAAGAAACGCAAGGTTTCTTGTATAGTCAGGTTGTTTTCGGCATCTGCCCTGACTGGCTGCATCGTGACAGAATCTGCTATTACAGCATGTACTTGTGGTTCCTGCTGTTTATACACGCCGTCTAACCCTCTGAGTTTTGTTGGCCAATCAATGCCAATATGGTTCTAAGCCTAATTGGTAGCTCAGCTGTGAAAATGGAGTTGACTACATCTCTGGATATATTCAACCTGGAAGCTTTTGTGCAAAGGCGTTCATAAAATTCGGACGGTATTTGACGCCCCATTTTTTCTAAGCGTAATAATTCGCACATTTGCGCTGATCTTCCAGGTTGATATCTCTGTTGAATTTCAGCCATTAATAACTCAAATGCATTGTACGGCTTTTCTTCTACAGTTCTCTCTCTGAAATTTTCCAAGGCATTTCGGAAATTTTCAGGCAATGCCATCCATGCTGCAACAAATTTCTCAATTGGATTTACAATATTATAAGCACTAAATATCATTTGGGCATCTCCTACCCAACTTGAATGTTTTTCAGATTTGTACTGCGGTAGACTTAAAATTCTTGGACTGGCGTGGTCGCCAAATTTTGTAGAGGCTCCTAACCTATTCGTGTCTGAGAACCCCATAGATGCCAGATCGCTTGTAGTCCTATAATTTACAGTAGAATCTGATATGCTTATATTTCCATTCGCATCTGCTAAATTCAAATCCGTAATATCTTGTACTAACTTGCTTGTGTCCTCAAATTTAATATCAGCGTTTAAGTCTGTGAAGTTTATTTATTAAATCGACACTTAATGTTAGGCAAATCGGAATGTGAAATCTGTCTCGCGCAAACAGCCAAAAAAATATTCTGGAAGGAGATATAGGTGAACAACAGAATTATTATATTACCTGTTCCAGAACGTCCCTTCTATGTGTGCTTCATAAAAAAATGCAAGACAGTTTAAGCAGATATATATTGTGAATGTTGATCCGTTTTAATTAAAAAAATGTGAAAATAGCAGCAGACCAACGGAAGATACAACCAGTCGAGGAACGTGAAACTCGAAAACTGATAATGGCGCACAATTCAATGTCAAGTATTTAAACAAAGAATGTTCTGGAAAATAAAAGAAAAATTAAAAAAAAAATTCGTTACAATCAGCCATGGTGGTTTAAATTTATCAGTTAATGTTACTTTACATTTGGCGGAGGATTTATCTTCCTCCACACTCTGTACCTGTTTTGTATTACAGTCAAAATTAAAGGCATATACAATTGTGTGTCTCATTTCGAAAATCGACACGAGATTCGCCTCTCCGGTGCTTGGAAATTGGCCTATGACCAAAAAATTTGAATTACCTCTGCCTGAAGTTTCATCCTTGTGTTTCATCAAACACCTATCTCATCAAAAACTACTAAGTTTATTCTCAAATGCAATGCGTTTGTGAGATACTTTTGAATTGCTGGTCATTGTATGAGGCTGTATTTACGGCATACATCTTTGTTTCCTACAGTCGATAAACCTAATTCAATACTTTGAGCTTTTTTATACTACTCTAATACCAATGACGCATAAACATCTAGAGTGGCTCTTAATCTAGCAGGAAATTCTGCCCTGAATATATTGTTAACAATTTTTTGAGAGACATCAAGCCCAATAGATTTGATAAGTAATCAGTCACATGGTTGCGACTATTAAGATCTTCATTTTTTATATTTCAACAAATTGGATTCTGATGCGGTCGCCATGTTCTGTAAAGGCCCTTTGATCGCTAACATAGGAAAGTCCCTTTGATGCCAAAACCAGGTGTCTGATATGGCTGGTATGACCACCAATTTTAGAATAACTAAATTCCTCTGCACCTTCTCTTAAGCAATTTTTCTTATGCCCATTGGACAATTGCTTTGTATTCTCACTCTTAATGCTCTTATCCATTATATTAAAATAATATTTAATATAAACTATATATTATAACAAAGTGCGAATGTCAGAAATTTTTTTAAAGTGAACATCTTGAAAACAGAGAACCCAACAGAATTTACCTGTGATGAACTTGAGATCCTTCCCGTGTTTCCAGGGTGATTCTAATTTGTGCTTAATCCAATAATTTATTATAAAAAATTGTGCACGTAATAGTCATACAGGAAATCAGATACATCCGTACCAGAACATAACAACTGCGTACCACACAAAGAAAAATCTATAGAAGACTGATCAATAAAGTTAACAAAGATGAGCCATAATATTTGACAAGTTAAACAAAGAAAATTACAAAGATGTTCAATATTTTTTATATTTTGTAGGGGTATTTTCCGGGGTTGCTATCTAGTTCGTGATTCTATACCCATCCTACATATCAATGGTGGCTATTATTACTACCCGTGCGCCTAATCAGTCTCTGATCCTTTTCGGATGGTTGATATGAGAAAACCGAAACTTGGTTTCATACATATATTAGATATAATGTTGCAAATAGAAACATAATTCACAGTTAGTCCACACTGACCATGTGTAGGTCGACAATAAAAACAGATTTTAATGCAAGAATAGGTCTTTAACACCATTCACAGTTAAACTAAATTGTCCGTCCTCTAGACGACAAAAGTTAAAATGATTTATATTTACAAAGAGAAATGTTTTATGCACCATCAGCTATTCGCTTATAAATGTCTGAATTGAACTGTATTTATACCATCGATTTAAAACATATGATGATATGGAAAAAGTCATCGTTAAAAGTTATCATTAAAAATGAAGGGGTAAGCCCCATAAAGACTTCAATGACGAAAACTCGATTGAAAATACATGATGACATGAACGGAAACAATGTTAAAAGTTATCACTAAAACAGAATATATAAACCGCTTAAAGACTTCAATGATAAAAACTCAATTGAAAATACATGATGACATGAATGGAATCAATGTTAAAAGTAATCACTAAAAAAGGATATGTAAACCGTATTAAGACTTCAATGGCAAAAAACTCACAAATATTTAGTTCACTGTTTGCTAAGGTTTTCATTCATGTCAATATATTAATCCATTATTCTATGTAAACAGTAAATCCTTCATATATATTATGAATAATCCAACTAAGCGAAATAAATTCGCAGGGACACAATAGTCCACCGCGTGATCATCGCGGATTGCGCGCGGTTCTGTCTATTTCATAAAAACACTATTAATTACAAATAAAATTGCAGTTCAAGAAATATCGATTAAAACTGCTTGAAACTAACAGAGATTGTTCCTAAAATCACAGCTAAGAGAAATATTGTATAAGAACAGATTTCGATTATTTGACCTTAAAGAGCACTGTGTCGAACATCGTTGGTTTGTAACACGGAGCCGCGTGTTACAATTTATTGAATGTAATCGAACAGAACAGAATATCTTTATTTGGATTCAAACTACACATGCTACATCAAATAGATTATAATATTAGAAAATGTACAAGAGGTAAAAAGTATTACTTCAAATGAATATATCTCTTAAGTCTGGTATAATTAAGTAAGAATAGAATAGAATAGAATATCTTTATCTGGATTCAAACCACACATGTTCCATCAAATAATACAATTGTAAAATGTTCAATATATAAAAAAAAAGTTATCAAATCACATAAAATTGTGCAATTAGTCTCATGTAGATAAGTATATCTCACTAGTTGTACTGTACAATATATCAATATCAGAAAGTTCGGCTGTAAAGAATAATAGATACATCATCAAATATGGGAAATATTAAGGTATAATTCAAGTGTAACATTATGCAAAAAATGAGAACCATGACTAGCAATTGATTGTATGTATTGTTGACTAACATGATGATATAATGCATAAAATTTCAATTTTAATAATACAAAACTTGGAAATAAAAATCTCAAGAAATTCTGTTTCCGATAATAATTATCCTTGTCTTTTATTCAACCATGAGAAAGTATTATCATAATCAAAATAAAAAATATCAGCAGGATTGTAGACTTTTTCTAGTTCAGTAGATAAAAATTTAAAAGACATCTTAGATGGAGGCATTTCTCTAAGCCCTTTGGCAATTGGTTATAAATTTTGTAGATTTTCGAAAAAGAGAATAACTTGCTCGCAATATTCCCCACCAAAGGAGGAGATATTGCCAAATGTCCAGATCTAGTTCTAACTTCATGACTCTTTCTTATCGGAGTCATATAGGCATCAGTCCACTGGTTCAAATGGCAAACTTTTATGCAATAGCACATCCTCCGAAACCACAAAGATTGCAGTGATACAAGCTGTAATCTAGATGCGTATATAGTGCAGGAGATAGGACTAATTTGTTTCACAACTTTTCTTTGTACAGCTTCTATTTTATTGGACAAACCCTTTTTTAATGGATTCCAAGTAGCGACAGCATATTCTAGTATCGGTCTAATCCATATTATATACATTTGAAGTTTTATGTCATTCGATAAGATATTTTGATTTATTAGTGCCCATCTTTTCTTAGCAGCAGTAAGGCACAATAATTTTGTTATAGACTTCATCAACTCATGGACATCCCGTTGTAATATCCCTGCGTACACTATATCAAAATTTGATACAATTATTACAATGAGGACAACAAACAATCTTTTTAATGAATCACATATATACAATAATTAATGGTATAATTAATAAAAGATTTTCCATCAAGGTTGTCTAACTCGACGATTGTAAAAATTAACGTACTTTTCGATTGTAGTTTAATGCTTAATTGTGAACCATGACAAACGATTGTTTATTTGTAATAATAGCTAATAAAAGGATTTATTGCATAACTTTTACAGTATTGTAATACAGATAGTAGAAACGAAAAATTCGAGAATATAGTTTACTCATCACGTTTATTCTTGTTATTTATTTAACCACGAGAAAGTATTGTCATATTCAAAATTCATAATATCAATAGGATCGTATATTTTACTAGTTCAATACATAAATATTTGAAAGGCATTCAAGATAGAGGCGTTTCTCTAAGCTCCATTGACAATTGATTGCAAATTTTATAAATTTTCTAATAAGAAAATATCTTTCCCGCAATATTTTCCACCAAAGGAGGAGAGATCGCCCAATGTCCATACATAGATTCTACTACATATATCTTTCTTATTGGATTCATATAGGCTCCCTTTTGCTGATTTAAGTGGGATACTTTTATAAAATAGCACATCCTTCAAAACTGTAGAGGCCCTTTAGTCACTAACATAAGCGGGCCTCTGAAATGCCAGGCTCGGGTAATCCATATATGCGGTATGATAATCTAATTTGGAACACTTAAATTCCTCTGAACTATCTTTTAAACTACATTCCTTAAGTCCACCTGCTAATTGCTCTGTATCCTCAATATTTTCTAAACCAGCCATAATATTAGAATAAGATTTCTTGCAATTTATATATTATAACAATAAGTGTGCTCACCCAAATACGCTGATATCCACAGGTGACAGAACAACACGATGATGACCTTGAAAGCAAATATCCACGTCAACTACCTGAAGCAAATTTCAGATCCTTCTCAATAATGTGTATTAAGAACGATAGATGGATGCAAATTTCAATACTTTATTAACAAAATGTATTCAGATAGAACCATGCAGCAAAGCGTGCATGCAACTCAATCATTCAGAAAATCTCTCTTATAAACATTCACAAAGACAAGTCAGAAACTTCGACAATATGAACAAAAGAAACTTCCAAAAAAAATACAATATTATTTTACGAAACCAGCGATAACATCAAGTGTCCAAATAATAAAATTTGATTTATTTTTATATGAAGAGTTAATTGATGTTCAATAAATTAATTAACGTCTACAAAACTGTAGAGTTTGCTGTGGTAGAGAGTGTAATCAGCTGGCATATATGGTGCAGGATACAGGGCTATTCCGCTGCACAACATTTCTTTGTACAGATTCTAACAAACATTATTTCATTGACTTCCAAGTAGCGGCGGCATAATCAAAATTATATACATTTGCAATTGTATATCGTTTGAGAAGATATTTTTCTTAGTTGTCGCCCATCTGTTCGTAATGCAGCTAACTATACTTTCAACATATCTCGTAGCAGAATCTTTCAAATGTATAGTTATGCATAAATCCATGATTTCTGGCTGAAGTTTGATCTCAAATACATCAGTAATAACAGCATCATCAAAATAAACATGTCGAAATTCTGTTCTATTACTGATTGTAAACGCTTTTTAACTATGAATTTCCAACCATGATGCTATTAAATACCTGCTCAGATTATATTAATATAGCGTTATGCTATTTTTGGATAAATCAATATTTTTGGATACATTGAAAAGAGGATATTTGGATCATCAGGAAGTTTGTGAATTCGACCATGAAGGATCTTTGTCTGCAAATTTTCAAATATGAATTTAAATAAAATTTGTCCAAAGCTTGTTCCATGAGAAACTCTAATTGTAACATTTGTTGATCTAGAGCTCAAATTCTTTACTTGAATACGCATGCTACTACTTAGAAAAACAATACCTGAGTAATCTAAATATATCCGTGTCGATATTCAATGCATTAATCGCCTTCATTTTAGTATCAAAATATATAGATTTAAAAGCATTTGAGATATCAATAAAGACAATTATTGAATCAAGCTTTTAATCATCGAACGAAATTACATGCTTCAACTTGGAAAACATGTTATTAATTGTCGATCGATCATTCGTACAACCATGTTGGCTTGTATCAAAATGAACCGGAAAAATTATTTCTAAATAATCTAGTATCAGTTGTTATATTAATTTTTTTAAATGATAAGATAATAGAAGTTAGTCTATAATCCTTGGCACATTTTGGCTTACATTTCTTAGTCAATGGTTTAGCGATGATCTTTAGACTATCGATTGATATTTTTCTATGCTTCAAAATTTTGTATATAGAGACTTAGAGCGCACTCATAAAAGTTAAATGTATTTGAAGTAGGTAAGCTTTATTTTTTTAAATTTTATGCGTCATAGTCAATTAAAAGTTCTGATTTCTGTTTGTCCGAAAGGTCAGCTAAATCATTAAGTTAAATTTTATTATGTGGATTACATATAAAATTACCAAATAGTACCCCCAATTCACAGAAAAATTCATATTCGGTTTTATCCACCGCTAATATGAGCTCTTATTTCTATTTATATTTACTATAATAATTTAGAATTTTATATTCTAGTCTAGGATTGCTCTTTAGTGCAGCCAATCTGATTCTTTCTGATCTTTAACGGATTGCCAGTAATGATAAATTAATTTCATTATCAATCAAATCTAAATTTGTCCATAACTTTGTTTATAAAACTAGCGGTAAAGTCATGTCAAAAGATTGTTTAATTTTTATATGAGGAGTTAATTGACCTCCACTCAGTCTCCTACCTGCGACTCCTTTGACAATGACATCTGGGTCCTCAAATTTAAGAGTTTTCTCCATTTTAAGCAATATTTTATTTACTTAACGGAGTAGTATGCAATAAGTAGCACGACACAACGACCAGCTAGTCTAGAAGGATGTTTAGCACACAAAATTCTGAATTATTAGATTACACGTTCCTGTTTCAATACTGAAATAATGCTATGTTAGTAGTAGTATATTGTGTATAAAATAAAAACTGTAAATGTTACTCAAATTAAAAGACAGCAAAGATACATCAACGGGGAACCCACTCAAGTCAGGCACAAAAAACAGAAAACTGAATTCCTGCAAATTTCAACTGTATAAATAAGCAAAAATATTTAAACAAAGAGTGTTCTCAAATTTAAAGTAATAATTAAAAAATAATATTCGTTTCAATCAGCTACGATGGTTAATATTTATCAATTAACTATTTTTTATTCAGTTCATCAGTTTTCTGAATGATACAATAAATACGACCTTCGCGAGCAAAACATAAAATTGGAATCAGTCCTATGCGAATAAATTTTGGCAAATAGAAAATGTCTTAATTTGGAACGTGTTTTCAGAAATGATCATGAACAAAGGTATCCCAAATGCCGATAATAGAACTGGTGAAAAAATTTTTATGTTCTGGCAGGTTAAGTTACAGCTGGGTCCAAAAGCAATCGGAGCGAGAATACAAATCAGGATGAGATCCTCAAGCTAAATGAAATTGTCAAGGAGTCAGCAGACTTGATTTCACTTATATTGGTTGGGTCGTTTATGCGAATTCACTCAGAATTTATTATTGGTGTGTCATCCAGCCGAGACTTAATTATCCCTATCCCCGCAGTCAAAGTAATCATTTGTGTAGTCAATCCTCTTACTAAGTTTTCCAATCCGTCGGAGGCTATTTTGTTTTTATTTACTCAAATGGTATATTTTTTATCAATTATATATAGGATTTTGCTCGTATAAAGTGTATCGATTTAGTAAAACAAAAGTACAAATATTTATTATTTTATGTTCACTTCTGCGGCTTGAGGCTGCTTTGATCATTGTGCTGACTGCTTCATCATATTACGTGCGCTCCTGTGAGGACATCTATTGAAATCATGCCAGCCATAAATAGGAACCTTGGTGCATTCCCGATGTCAATTGCTACATCATCTCCTCTCAGGAGTCGGTCTTGGCATTCTGCTTAAACAATCAAGTTTGATAGCTCGTAGTATATCGGGAATGTCAATGACAACTGCGTCCATACTTTTCACAAGATACGGTCCATCATTGACAGCCTGCAATGCCATGGGCTCAACCTTTGCGACTCTGGCATAATGACCGACGCTTAGGCAAGTTCGTGGAGGTCGCATTGCATAGGCTTGTCATTATTTGGCGAGTACATATTCTGTTAACTGTTTTAGGCGCTCATGAATATCCACTGTGGTGCAGCGCTCAAGGGATTCTTGGATTACGTGTTCATCAGACAGTCTAATATGCCCTCCATAGACCATGGATGTTGAAGCGAATCCTGTAGTTCTTGACATTGCAAATCGCACGGCCTGCTCGACAAAATGTAATTTATCTCTCCAGGATTCCGGGCTATCGTGGCACTAACGTCGCAATGCCTCTTTCATCGTCCTGTGTGTTCGCTAAGCCGTCGTGTTGATCTGCGGGTGGTAAGTGCCAGAATGGGAATTTTTTATGTCACAGTCCTTGTATCATTGATGTTCCAATGTTTCATATCAGAAGGCGATCAAGTATTTTTTGAAATGGTTTTGCGGAGTGTAAGCTTCATTTATTCCAATGCCGCATTTTGCGTACGCGGGTAACATCTGTACACGGGCAGTTACACAAAGATCCGATTGATCACAATTTCCAAATTTTTTTTGTCTTTGATCGGGTTGAGTTTTGGTTCGTACCAATGGAAATGCGGTTCTATCACATCTTTGTTTACTGGTGATGTTTCGGTGCCTACTTTCCAGCACCATCCTCAGGCAACACAACACAATGATCACAATAGCAGATTTAAGCAAATGTGGTAACCTCGTTCCAAAACCATTCTATTTATATATATTTGACTCAACACTATTTTAATCATAGAATTTGTCTCAGTAACTAAACTCAATATATAACTATTTATAATTTGCAGACCAATCATTACCTCACCTATACCTCATCTCATCTCGTATGCAGAATATTGTAGGGGAGAGAGACAGTATCGAACCTTTTGTTATTTGTTATAACTATATTGCTACTATATCACGGTAATCAAAATTTGAAAAATGATAAAACTAAAACCTTGACTATCATATACTGTATTTTATTTAAAGCCGGGAACTCTAATGTATACAATGGTGTGTGAGGTATTGCGCACATAGCAACAAATTAGTTCAAATATGGAGCAGCAAGTTACGTAGATGGATGGAGAGTGAATGTCATAGCGACGCTTAGGTGAACGATTAAAGAGAGAAAGATAGAGATAGTCTGGACAACTAACGTTTTTCAAAAAACTAATCGTAAGCACAATGCGAAGTTAATCAACTATTAGAAATAATTGCATAAGAATATTTGCTCATATGACTAAAATAATTCATTATATCTATATACATATATATCTAAATATAATATCGTAACACCTTTATATATATATATATATATATATATATATATATATATATATATATATATATATAGAGAGAGAGAGAAGGACCATTGTAATTGTTAAACATGAATATTTCTATTCTTATTATATATTTATTTATTACGTTAGTCACACCTTATATCAATATATAAAATACATGTCAATATGTATAAAAACATATATATGAATATAAGCAACAGTATGAGACCAACATCCCTAATCCTATATATATATATATATATATATATATATATATATATATATATATATATATATATATACATTAGTAATAAATATTTATTAGGTTATGCACACCTTATTTTAATATATAAAATACATATCAATATGTATAAAAACATATATATATATATATATATATATATATATATATAAAGCAACAGTGTGGGCCCAATATCTTTAATCATATATATATATATATATATATATATATATATATATATATATATATATATACATTTGCATATTTCTAATAAATTCTTATTTTCCTCTTTTCTTGCTGTTTTTTTGACCAATTAATCAAATTGTATATTTATTTATTCACACCTTATATAAATATATAAAATACATATTCCTATCTCCTGCACTATATACGCCTCTAGATTACAGTTTGTGTCATTGCAATCTTTGTGGTTTCGGAGGATGTGTTATTGCATAAAAGTTTTCCATCTGAACCAGTGGACTGGTGTTTATATGACTCCGATAAGAAAGAGTCATTATGTTGGAACTAGATCTGGACATTTGGCAATATCTCCTCCTTTGGTGGGGAATGTTGCGAGCAAGTTATTCTCTTTTTCGAAAATCTACAAAATTTATAACCAATTGCCAAAGGGGCTTAGAGAAATGCCTCCATCTAAGATGTCTTTTAAATTTTTATCTACTGAACTAGAAAAAGTCTACAATCCTGCTGATATTTTTATTTTGATTATGATAATACTTTCTCATGGTTGAATAAAAGACAAGGATAATTGTTATCGGAAACAGATTTTCTTGAGATTTTCATTTCCAAGTTTTGTTTTATCATAATTGAAATGTTATGCATTATATCATCATGTTAGTTAACAATACATACAATCAATTGCTAGTCATGGTTCTCAAATTTTTGCATAATGTTTCACTCGAATTATACCTTAATTGTTCCTATTTTGATGATGTATCTATAATTCTCTACAGCCGAACTTTCTGATATTGATTTATTTTATAGTACAACTAGTGAGATATACTTATCTATATATGACTAATTGCACAATTTTATGTGATGTGATAATTTTTTTAATATATATTGTACATTTTCCAATTTTATTAATTGATGGAATATGTGTGGTTTGAATCAAATAAAGATATTCTATTCTATTTCTATTCTATTCTATATAAATATATAAAATACATATATATATGTATATAAAACATATATATAAATATAAGCATATGTGAGTTAAATGTCTTAAATAAATATATAATTTTAATGGTAATGTATAAAATGATTAATGTCCGTATATATATATATATATAATGTATATAGAATAAACCTATCTATCTACCGATAGGCCTATCTATATATCCGTCTATCTATCACATTTTGAGTTCCTCTTAAAAGGATACTATATAGCTGTTAACCATGAATATCTTCTCTAGGACTAACGTATTATTCATTTATTAAGATATTCCCACCTTACATAAATATATAAAATATAAGCAACAGTGTGAATCAAATGTCTCTTATCTAATGTCCTATCTACTAACCCTTGCTAAATCTGTATACCCTCTTCTGGAACATTTTTTTATTGAGAAAGATAAGTATATAGGAATTGATATTGGTACAGTTCATTGGCAATCAGTTTTCTATAAGCGAGGTTTTTTACTTAGGTTCCCACTTAATTCAGGTTCTGCAGCCTCACGTTTTCTGACCATAGAAAATGCTTCATTAAATATTGGGCCCAATGATTTTTCTACCGATGTTACATTCATTACACCTTTTCCTGATTTTATTTCAATTGACTCTCTAATTAGTCTAGTTAATCTGTTGCGGTTGCATAACGCGATGCGTTTACATCCCTCCCAGTCTATTTCATGACCCGTTTCCTTCGAATGCCTAGCTAGGTCTGATCTTTGAATGTGTCCATATTTGCAGGCTGTCTTATGTTCACCTCTACGAACCTTTATAGGTCGCATGGTTTCGCCTATATACCTGAGATTACATTCTTTGCAAGGTATCGCATATACTCCTGATATTTCGAGGGGTTCTACTCCTTCTTTTTCGTTAGGTAGTTTATTGCCTATAGTAAGCGATTGTCTTAAAACTGTTTTAATATTGTATTTAGCTGTTATTATTCTAATTTTCCTACTCAATTTTGAATCAGGTAATACCATAATTTTTTGCTTATCCGGTTCTGTTTCCTTCTTTACTTTGTTTATTATATTATTATTAAATATCTGTAACATCTCATCTAATAATCTATCTATTATAATTGACGGATAGCCATTTAGTTCGATTATTTCTTTTAATCTCCTCATTTCCTTATCTCTATTTTCTATATCCACTATTCTAAGACTCCTTAATATCATGGATTTAAGAATGCCTATTTTCATTCCATATGGGTGATTTGATAAGAAATTAAGAATAAGTCCTGAATAAGTCTCTTTTCTAAAAATATCTCTTTCCAATCTGGAACCATTCCGTTTTATTTTCCCATCCAAAAAGGGTAATTCATCATTATTCTCTTTTTCCAATGTAAACTTTAATTCACCTAATTGGTTGGCTAATTCGAGGAATTTATTTAACTCATTATCACCATGATTCCAAATTATAAACATATCATCCAGGAATCTTACATACAAGTTTGGCTTGAGAGGAGATTTTAACAAGAGATCTTTTTCAAAATAGTGCATAAAAATATTAGCAACCGGGACTGATAGTGGTTGTCCCATAGGGACACCTTTAACTTGTTTATAAAATTCATTTCTGAACTTAAAGTAGGTGGAGGACATACAAATATTTAAGATTTCCATAATACTACTTAACATCATTTTACTACCTTCTATTATCTCTGGGAACTCTGTTAAACTTTTCTCTAAATCAAGTTTGCGAGCTTGAAGTAAACACCAATCCCATTGTATTTAACCAGTCGTCAAACAACATAGCAAAACGACCGCCAGCTGTTATGTTGTTCGACGACTGGTTAAATACAATGGGATTGGTGTTTACTTCAAGCTCGCAAACTTGATTTAGAGAATAGTTACCACCACCCGCGCAATCAATTATTGTTAAACTCTGTTAAACAACGCTTCACACTTTCTAATGCTGCTTGTACCGGGACATTAGTATACATAGATACAACGTCTAGGCTAGCCATTCTATCACTATCTTTCAAATTATATCTATTAATAATGTCAATAAAATGATATATATTCTTTAAAGTATAATCTTAGAAATAAGTATATTTTCTAATTCTGTTGCATAGAAATTTAGACAATCTATGCGTTGGTGAGTTTTGTACATTAACGATTAATCTAAGTGGATTCTCTTGTTTATGAATCTTCACTAGACCATAAACACTCGGAGGGACTGTGTCACGTTGTATTAATGAATTCCCAAGTCCTGGTTCTAATTCCTTCGACTCAATCATTCTATTAATTATAGTCTTAACTTGTCCTTGTAACTTACCAGATGGATCTTTATTTATTTTATTATAAACCTCGAAATTATTTAATTGTTCATACACTTTCAATTCATAATCTGACCGGTTCATAAGTACCGTTGCACCACCTTTATCCGCCTTGAGGCATATTACTTTATTGGATAATAATTCTGCTTTTAAGCGTTTTAGATCATAACTCTGCTTGCATCTCACCTCTTTGTGCTCTAACACCGCTTTGGACACATCCAATTCAAACCTAGTCTTATCTTTGTCTGGGAGAAACTGGGCAATCTTAACTGTTTCTGTAATTATCTCATTCTTAGGTACGTAATCAATAGGGATCGCAGTATTAAGTCCAAGATTAAGAATGTGTTTTTGGTCTTCCTTGAGATCCATTTTCGATAAATTAACTAAACGTTTTGACATGACCCCATCAATTCTCTTATTTCTTAAAGGGCAATTAATTCCCAATATTTCTAGTTTTTTTCATGCCTTTGTCTAATTTTTTTAATTTCATTATCCCTCGTTTTGTCTGTGAAATCTTCAATGTAAGTATGTATTAGGTTTTGCGAAACTAGTAACAAATTAGTTCAGTTGTGACCAGAAGGATAAACCAAAGGCAGCATGAACGGAAAGTATAATCTCATGCACATTCGTTTCGTGCTTACTGGCGACTCATCAGTAGGAGCCGGTATTACGCCCTTGAACCACTACATATTTGGTCGAAGAATGTGGGATAATAGGACGCCAGTAAGCACGAAACGAATTTACATGAGACTATAATTTCTGTTCATGCTGCCTTCGGTTTATCTTTCTGGTCTCAACTGAACTAATTTGTTACTAGGTTAGCAACACCTAATACATACTTGCATATATATAAGTTCTTCGCAACAAACAGCATTTAACTGTAAGACGTCTATATGTCCACTGCTGACGAAATAATTAAACTTTCGTAGTGCCCATTGTAGGGCCAGTAATTCTTTTTCTGTGACGTATAATTTTACTCTGCCTTAGTGAGAGTGCGACTTATATATTACGCCGAACGGCCGTCCGCTTGTAACACTGGTCATATGCCAATATTTAACGCGTCTGTAACAATTGACAAACTACCTATTGGAAAAGTCAAAATAGTTGCCTCGTTTAATTTCTGCATTGGATAAACGCTTCTTTTGTCTCCTCCGACCAATGAAACGGTATCTTTAAATCAAGTTTGCGAGCTTGAAGTATCTTGGCACTAGTTAACATAGACAAAAATTGTTGCGTAATCGCCATCCCTGCGTGATACGGTCCATAGAAATTCACCATACAAATAAAACGATGCAATTTCTTTCCAGTAGTTGGCATTGGATAGTCTTTGATAGGCTGTATATTCGAATCTACTGTCACAAATCCCTTCACTGAGGCTGTGTGATACCTGAACCACACTTTCCGACCTTTCTGATCCTTTTCTGAATTAAAATTTAATCGCCGTTCTACGTCCATAGCCAATATTATATTCAGCCTAAAACGTAAATGGTATTCAGTAATGACCTATATAATAACATTATCAACGTAAGCTGCTGCAGAGGGTAAGTCAGACACGAATGAGTCCATCATTCTTTGGAACAATTTAGGTGGGTTCTTAAGACCAAATGGTAGATGAATGAATTGGAAATGACCTTAGGATATCTGCATCGCTTACTTCCATCGGTCTGCAAGCCGCACGCCAAATTGCCAAAATCCTTGGTTAAGGTCAAGCGCGACAAACCATTTGCCTTCCGCTAGCTGTAGGAACAGATCACGTAGAGACGGCATGAGATATGAGTCAGACTTAGTCACCGTGTTTAATTGCCTGAAATCAGCCGGCAGTGGGAGCGAACCATCCTTTTCCGTAACCTAAACCATAGGCATATACGTTTATTTTGATAACAAATTTTCTTTTGAGTATTCGCTACAACAAAAAGCACATGGAAGATATTTTCATTTATTAATAATTCCGTGTCCTATTCGCCCGCATCCACCATCGACACGCACAATGACTGGCAAAAATTTCCTCTCGTATGTTTTAAGTTTTTTTAACGGCCAAGTCGCGGTTAATACCAACAAATCCTCCAAATATTCAATTTCCGTTGAAGAGTTCTAAAAATTTAACTTTAATAAAAATCCTTACATGTGGCAACGTATATCAGACTTTTTTCTTCGTAGGCCATCTGATTCTGAAAACTGTTTAGGCTGCTCTGCTGGTCTTCTCTCGATCTACAAATCTGAGCCTCCAAATGGTTTATATTTTGTACGTGGTCTCGAATATCCTTATTGGTGAGATGTTGAACCCTATTTCTCACCTGAAATGGCCGTTCTCTAGGAGCACTATACTGGCTTTTTGGCCCTTAGACGATGTTTTCTTCAAAACTCGTGTCTCAATATTGTAACACGCGGCTTCGCGTTACAACCCAACGATGTTCAATTTTGACAAATATAGTGCTTTTTAAGGTCAACTAATCTAACTCTGTTTTTACACAATATTTCTCTTAACTGTGATTTTAGAAACAATCTCTGTTAGTTTCAAGAAGTTTTAATTGACATTTCTTGAACTGCAATTTTAATTGTAATTAATAGGGTTTTGTTTAATAAATATACACACCCATTTTGGAATTACTCTTCTTATTTGAATTATTCGCCGTTTATACAAGTGATTTACTGTTCGCATATTATTCTACGTATCACAATTTCAATGTACAATGGATTATTATAACTAAATAAGTTAAAACCATAGCAAACAGTGGATTAATTATTTGTGAAGTTTTTTCATTGAAGCCACGATTTTAGTCTATTCATCATCAGTGACAACTTTTACAAGTGACTTTATTTATATCATTATATATTTTCAATCGATTACATGTATTCATCACAATTCAGACGTTTGTGAATGAAATATTATTTGTGTTGACAGTATATCGTTTTGCTGCCGTCTAGAGCACGGACAATTTTGTTTAACTGTGAATTGATAATTACTTGTGTATAAGACATTCAATTTTTTTGACACTATTTCGTTTTGTTTTCGTCTAGAACACGGTCAATTTGGACTAACTATGAATTTTCCTTGCAACATTGTGTACAATACATATGTGATCATTCGAATTAGCCTTCTCACATCACCCATCGAGAAAAGGCCGGGGCTTGATCATAAGCACGGATCTCAACAGCAGCTACCAGATCTATGTAGGTAGATAGCAACCCCGCAAAATACCCCTACAATATGTTGACCTTGCTTCCACGCTACTAGTTGTTGCTGTCTGTCGCTCACTTGCTGATTACTTGCTGCGAAAAATTCCAGTTAGGTATGTCGCTCCTGCCGGTTGTTGTAACGGGACGCATGTGTGGAGTCGCACCTGCCATCATATCCGAACTTTGAAAAGCTTGAATACTTTCTTCCAGGCCTCTGGGCACTGGATATTGCTCCATATCTGGTAGGAGTCAGTAACATAAACATGATAGCCACATGCTGTTGCAACACCGGCAAAGACTCAATTAGCTCACTCAGTAATGATTCCAGTCTGTACAATTCTGAAAAAACCTCCTGAATCCTGGTTCGGAAGTGATCCATCACTCGTTTTTTTTATATTCTTCATTCGTCAGATAGACCTGCAGTTCTAAATGGACTGCAACTGTTTGTTCAACTTATTCCTGGACAGCCACGCGCACATTTCGAATTCTAATGCATATTCTTTTTCTCAAACTGAAGCTTCAATTGTTTGGAAACAACTGTGGCATTTCTACACCAAAAGATGTAAACATTGGCTTAAATTCTGATGACGGCCAGAAAAATATTCGTCGATCAGGATGAAAAAAGCAGAATATTTCTGTTTGCTTCTTCTTGTGCGCAGTCACCAATGTCGATTCAACCTGTATTGGCTGGGTTGTTTATGCGGATACCCTCAGAATTTATTATTAGTGTGACATCCAGCCGAAACTTAATTATCTCCATATCCACAGTCAAGGTGTTCGTTTGTGTAGTCAATCCTCGAACTAAGTTTTCCAATCTGTCTGAAGTCATTTTGTTTATCTTTACTCGAATGCTTTATTTTAATCAATTATATATTGGATTTTCCTCGTATAAAGTGTGTAAATTAAATTCACATATCATTTACGCGACACCAATTAAAACAAGCAAAATTCGCCGTTAAACAACGGTGAGCGAGCTTTCATTTTCAAAGCTATATAAGCACGGTGCATCTACCGAGCTTGTCATTAGCACGTTTGATTTATTCTGTGCGCTACGTGTTTTTACTGTCTCGCGTCTTGATTAGCACAATTTGAGATGAGACATCTAGACACTGGGATATCACGCCAATCTTATTGCTGCACAAACAGTGAAACGGATCCGTCATCTATTTATTAGACCTTTACTTGTGCCAGTCACGAGGGTGTTGTCGCAGAACTTCAAGAAAATTCTGGGACTTCACACAGCCACTCGCTCTCTGATTTCGACGTCATAACAAAGGAACACCAGTCAATCAACCAGATCCGGCCTCAAGTGTCTAGGAGTATTTCTAGACACTGCTACACTACCTAACTTTCTCGGAATTTGCCGGAGAACGCAATTCCGGCTCTAATAAAGGCCTCCAACAGTAACTGTACCTCAGCCCTCACGGCTCTTAACATCTTTGTAACGTCGCACGGCATTTACTTGAAGCTGGGGTGTAGGAGTTGTTTCATTTATGTATATGGTATTTTGCAGGGTAGCGATATATTTTCTGATGCTATGATATTCCTACATATGCCTGGTAGCTGACGTCGGAAGAAATCGGGTTCGTGTGACGTGCTTCTAATCAGTCTCAATACTAACTGACGTCAGACCCCTTTTCCAGTGTCGTGATTTGAGAATGCTAAGTCGAAGTATCCTACGTGTATTATGAACAATGTTGTCAATGTCAGTCAAAATTCACCGTGTTCTAGACGGCAACAAAATAAAATATTGTCAACACAAGTTAATTTCTAGGCACAAAAGCAGTCATTCATTAATCACAATAAATAAATCGAAAATGCCTTAACAGTATAGTTTTGGGTCACAGATAATCGATTAAGAAGACACACAATATAAATCCCGGCTTTAAAAGCCAAAACGCAGTAATCAACTGCATGCTACCGGCGTATTATGCATGGGTATCTGTTATTTTTAAGAAATACTCCATTAGATCTCAACTAAAACTGCTTGAAACTAACAGAGATTGTTTCTAAAACAACAGTTAGGAGAAATATTGTCTAAAACTAGAATTAGTATATGTGACCCTGAGGTAAATCGAATCTGTCGAAATGGATACCTGTTGGGTTGTAACGCGGAGCCGTGCGTTACAGGGGCGTTTACAAGCGCATCGATTTATAAAAACAAAACTTCAAATATTTATTATATTGTGTACACTTCTGCGGCTGGAACTTTGTTTCTATCATTGTGCTGACTGCTTCATCATAATTCGTGCGCTCCTGCGGAGACTTTCTGTTAAATTCATGCCAGCCCTAGAAAAGACTCGGTGCCTTGTCGGTCTATGTTGTTAAAAGCCTAAGGAAATATAGTAAAATTATAAAAAGTCGGAAAGATGTCGGATCGGCCGAGACCGGTTGTACTTAAACTAAAAAAGAGACCGCTGAATAAGCAAATTGAAAACGACAATAAAAATTGAATTCAACTCCTTAGAAATATTTATATTTGGAGAGAAAAAAATATTCCAACAGAGAAAGCTAGCGGAAGTAATGATTTTCAAAACCAAAAAGTGACTCAAAAAACTAAGGAACTACAGCAACATCACTGCTAAATGTTGCCAACAGAATGGTAAAGATCGCAATGATATAAGAAAAGCAGAAGAGGGTTTTAAATAAGCCAATTTGATCGATCCACTAGTAAAAAGCATAATGACGGATATATATATATATATATATATATATATATATATATATATATATATATTCTGTATTTTCATAAATTCTAGAAGTATAAAAAGAAAATTTATACTAAATAATTTTATAACAAACAGCATGGTTAAATTCATAATTTTGGTTGAAACTTGGTATCATGATGACACGGATCATTAAGAATTTTTTAAATGCCTCGTTATGCTATTCTCCTTTGAGTTAGATCATTGAATAAGCATGATTAAGGAGTTATCATCTAATAATATCTGTGTTTTACTCAAAACTGTTAAACAAAAGTGAAGTACATCTGTTTGTTGACTTTATTTCTATACAAATCGACTCATTAGTATTATCTGCGGTCTATGGACAACCATATACATGCTTGCCTGGTGATGTTCATTTCACTAAGGATTTTTATTGCGTATTTGTTTATCAAGGATATAATGTGGTTTAACTTCCTTGTCATAATTGAAATAATTTGTTACTAGTTGCGCAACCCCTAATACATAATTGCTTATATATTAGTCCTCCGCCCCAAACAGTATCTAACTGTTATATATTCAATTGAATGATGTCATGATTACTGCGAAATGTGAAACCAAATATTGATCAAAGCCAGAGTGTATGAATTACCTGGAGTAACAGGTGTTCAGAAATAATTGTAATTCTAAATTTTAGAGAAATATAGCATAAACTGAAATTCATCGTCTTTCCATGTACCGACTCGGCAACCATAGTGTTAGTATCATGTACTTTTTCGGTACTATACTGTTGGTATCAGGTACCGACGCAATAACCATAGTGTTAGTATCATTTACAGACACGGCATATATATATATATACATATATATATATATATATATATATATATATATATATATATATATATATATATATAGTGTGAGTTATTTTGAAGTCCACTTGTCAAGATTTCATATGAAGTTAGCTTCTCTAATGCAGGTTTACACACTCGTATAGGAGATTGTACTGTCCTATTTTTCCACATTCCTCACTCAAATATATAGTGGTCAATGCGAGTAATACCGGCTCCTACTGATGAGTTGCCAGTCAGCACAAAACGAATGTGCACGAGCTTATATTTTCCGTTCATGCTGTCTTTGGTTAAGCCTTGTGGTCCTATTTGAATTAATTTGTTACTAGGTTTGCAACACCGAATACATCATTGCATATAATGTGGTTGTAGAAGATTTTAACATAATTATTAACTGATAAATTCAAAAAAATTTTTCTTATTGTCATTTAATGCAAAATATAAATAAATACTAGATTTTCTTAATGCTTAGACTTTACGAGATCGTCTATAGAATTAGAGCGGTAAAAAGCTCAAAGGATTGGATAATATTTATTAACTGCAGGAAACAAAGATGCATGCTGTAACTACAGCCTCAAACAATGGCCAGCAATTCCAAATTATTTCAAATAGATGCATAGCCTTAGAGAATGAAATCACTACCGTACAATGGGATGCGATTTTGGCGAAACTTAAGGTAGAAAATCAGGTGGAGGTAGGTAACTTTCTCGTGATAGAAGGCCAATATCCAAGCCCCATGGTTGCGACTTCGTGAAGGTGTTCAAAGACCACGCCCGTGGTGCATTTCACATCGTAGATATGCTGAACTTGGTTAATTGCAATGCGCGGGATGCAACGGTCCACTGCGGTGCGGTCCAATTTGGAAGGTAGTTTTGGCCATATCGCTTGGCTTAATTCTTTGTGGAACTAGTCGAACCCCTACTTGTAGGATCCGTAGAGGAGTTGTGCATTAAGTGCTTCAAGGAGTGCCTAAGTGAGGTATCCTAATGTCATCAAAGTTAGGTTCGAGAGCTTTGATGGAAGATATGTGCACGAAATCAGTTAGTTATACTGTAAGTTTGATCGGATGTAGTGGAAATAGGTTTTGTCACATTCGAATATCAACTAGGGGCCGCCAAAGGAAGTCCAATAATGATTAAGAACGTCGAAGAATTGTTAGTGATTTTTGGGCAGAAATCGTCGTTTACGTGGTTTTTTTCTGGTAACAAACATAAAAGACAACATCATTAGGACAAATTATTTGTTCCGTTTCAACCTGGTGTTAGATCAAAAGGCCCGCACTTTTGGACAAGGCACGGGGATAGAGATATGTACTGAGACTGGCATCTCAGTTGTTAGGTCTATTCGACTACCCAGACTCGTCATCATCGATGGCTTAGGCACAACCTTTGGCGCTGCAAATGCAACAGATCGAAATGGAATAATTTTAGAGATTAAGGGTGGAACGAAATTGTAAGCACTCAAATTCCAACTTTTCGTTTCTAATAGTGGTAGATCCCAAACCTGAACGAGGACAATCGCTGATTTGTGTTAATTATCGAGTATTGACCAGGATAACGAAAGTTAATTCGTATCCTCTTTCGAAACGGTGTGCTTTGCTCAGGGATATAATAGGGTATGAGTTTTGACCAAGTTAGATCTACCGATGGCGTACTATCAAGTACCTATGGAGGCAAATTCTACACCACTCACCGCAGTGCGATTTACTGGACGTGGATCTCTTGCATTTTTATTTATGCCATATAGATTGCAGAATGTAATTCAGAAATTACAGCGTCTGGTGGAGGAAGATCTTCAGTACTATTTGTTATCTCGAGTGCATAAAGACGACAACATCATAGTCAATCTCGGAACAAACACCGGGAGCACTTCGACACTGTTTTATCGAATCTGGAACAATATTGATTGGATTTCAAGCATGAATTTGGTCATCTGTCCATTAAGGCAACTGTCAGGATGGTCACTGGTAATTATGTTTGTCTAAAGATGCCTGAACACATAAGGGCTTGGGCAAAGACATATGCCCTGTGTCAAACTTGTAAAGTTGGGCGTTACTCGAGAATCAAATTTAAAACGATTGGTGTACCAGCGGATCGTTACATGCATGTTCACACCGATACTTTTGAAATACTTGAAATCTCAGGTCAGATGTATCATCTCACAATAGTTGACCGATGCTGTCATCAGATTGAAGTAGCAATCCTAAAATATATTGCAGCTCAGGAAGTCTTACTTATGTTCTTGCACATTTCAAGCCACGATATGACGTACCGTTAAGGGTAAATAGTAAACATGGTTACTAATTTATGTTTGAACTATTACTCACGTTATTAAAACTGACACACAAAATTCCATATGCCTATAATTTTGACTGAAAAGCGAAACAGGCACAGGACATAGTTAGGAACATCCACGACGAAGCTTGTTTATGGAGAGCCATTTAAGTTAGCTAGAGGTCTAATAATAAACGCTCCAAATTAACTCGATCGGGTCTCTGGCTCAGTAGATGGGGTTGTAGTAGCACTAAGGTGCAAAATGAGTCGTTTAGCTCCAACCAAGACTAGAAGTTCAAGGTTATACTGCTATGTATCTTCAGATTTAAAGCTGAAGTCACATGTATACATTACCAACGCGAACAGTCCAAACTCTCCGACTATGATTTATAAGAGACCTTTAGAAATCAATCATAAGATTGATAAAAATGCATTCATAAAAGTGAATGACGCAAAAGTGTGCGTTTCACATATTACCTGGATGAAGGAGGAGACTGAAAAAGAATTTCCTTCAAAGTATCAAGAGGTTGAGGCGAGATCTGACTCGAAGACGTGGAACAATAATGCAGAATCAAAAAAACGTGAAAAAGAAGTGAAGCGTAAATCCAAGGCAACGAAAGAAAGGAATCGAAAAAATATGAAAATGAAACCTGGCAAACTACCAGCAGGACATGTAGAAACTTGTTCTGGAAGAGTCGTCAAGAAACTGAAGATTGATGACTATTTTATGTATTAGCATACATCTTAAACACGATGGTTAATTTGTAGGTCATTTAATTCCCCATATAAAAATTAATCAATTTATTATTTTTTGACAATTAAAGTTACCGCTGGTTTCATAAACAAAGTTATATTGTTTTTAAAAACAATGTAATTCGTTTTGGAATTCTATTTGTTCAAATTGTCGAATATTGTTGCTTGTCTTTGTTTATTATTCTATTCCGTCTTTATGATACTTTGCTATGTAACTTACAATGCTCCTTTGTTCTGGTACAGACATATGATTTCCTGTGTAACTATTACCTGCACGGAATTTTGACATTAAATAATTGAATTGAGCACAATTTATTTTTTTATTGATAACATGTGAAGAACGTCAAGTTTGTCACAAGTAAATTGATTAGGTTCTCCGTTAACAACGTCTCTGCGTTCACAAAGGTATACTTCGGCAATGAGTGAGACGGTGAGAATTTGGACATTGTTGTAATAAATAGTTTGTAATGAATCTTATTGTGATATAATGGATAACAGCGTTAAGTGTGAGACGAGCTTTGACCATTTTAGGCGCTAATAATTAATAGCCATAATTATCGCATTGGGAATTTTAACCCAGATTCCTATTCAAATCCGATTAGTAAATAAAATGCACGAAATCGGTCAAGTAGATGAACATGAATGAAGATTGTCTTTGCAAACCTGGTTCAATTTAAATTACCTGATCTGCGTTTTGACTAACGCAACGTTCATTGTTCCAGTAGTTTTCTTTTGCTAAAATATTTCGGCTAAACTTATCGATAGCCTTCATCAGTTGCAATTTACATCACAAGTTTAACAAACGAAACTAATGAAGCAAGAACGTTATTTCCTCTAGCCATAATATTTATACTTCAGACTGACCTTTCATTAGATATTCGCGTGTCACATGTGTGTGTGTGCATTTTCATAACCGTTGTTTTCATCTAACTAATTGAGACCAGAGTGGCTGAATAATAATTTATCAATTGCATGCGTTAACTATTCGTTTTATACACTCAATGTAAATGACGTAACTGAGATTGCCCTCACACTTTCTGGTGGGGAGACCAATAATTCAGAAACACTCGTCATAAAAACATGCCATGAGTGATAAAACTAGAAGTCCGAAAGACTAATGCACATGTTAAATTACAATTCAAACCACTAGGTTGTACTCAAGATAGAGTAATGTTAATATACAGTTAATGGCGCACGCCACGCATGTGCATGTGTATGTGTATGCATAACTAAAAAACTTGGTTAAATTATTATTGATACACATATACGTACATCTAAATGAAACTGCAGTCAATAGACATTAATTTACCCTTTGCACGCGTCAGACAAATTATTACTTCTAAATATTGTATTATTAGAATAATTTCAATAGGTAGGGTGGGGGTGCAAAACAGAAAATTAGGGTTGAAATCACTAATTGTTTTAAAATCAAACGAATAGTTAGAGATGAAATTTTGAAGACTATATTCATAATAATTGATTATTCATTTCTTGAATAAAAGCCCACTAATTAGTCAATCTTAATCTGATGTTCTTAATCTTTTACTGGAGCTAGCTTCAGTTACCAATTCATGCAATCGCCTTTTCCTTCCATTAGCTAGTGCAGTATTCCAAATCGGACCTAAAGATTTTTCAACAGCTGTTTCATTCATAATATTATCTCTAGATTTAATTTCTATAGATTCCCTAATCAATCTCGTCACCCTATTACGACTACATATTGCTATGCGTTTGCATTCCTCCCAGTCGATAGTATGCCCAGTCTCCACTACATGACGAGCAAGATCTGATTTAGCAATATGTCCATACTTACACGCAGTTTTATGTTCACCTCTTCTTACTTTTATTGGGCGCATGGTCTCACCAACATACTTGAGACTACAATCATTGCATGGGATCTCATACACTCCTGAAGTGTCTAAGGGTTCAATCTTTTCTTTTTGGTTAGGGAGTATAGTGCCAAGTGTAAGGGGCTGTTTTAAAACGGTCCTTATATTGTATTTTAAAGCTAATGATTTCACTTTCCTACTTAATATAGAGTCCGGTAATACCATGACCTTCCGCTCTTCCTTCTCCTTATCCGCTTTTATGTATCTCAAACTAGGATTAAATTTCTTCACCATGTCCCTCATTGTTGTATCTATTAAATGAGGAGGGTAACCATTAGTCTTGAATATATCGCGTAGTCTGTCTAATTCTAACTTCCTATGCTTTATATCTGTTAACTTGAGACTTCTTAATGTTAATGACTTTAAGATACCGACTTTCATACGAAACGGGTGATTGGACTTGAAATTAAGAAGGATTCCTGAATAAGTATCCTTCCTATAAATATCTCTTCCCAATTTCAGACCATTTCTAATTAATTTGACATCTAAAAATAATAATTCACCTAACGATTCCCTTTCTAACGTAAATTGTATTTCGCTCATTCGATTAACTAAATTTAAGAAATTTACCAATTCATTGTCACCATGGTTCCAGATGAGTAATATATCATCCAAGAAACGTAGGTACAATTTTGGTTTTAATGGAGTCTTATCCAACAGATTATTTTCCAAATAATGCATAAAGATATTGGCTATTGGGACCGACAAAGGTTGTCCCATTGGAACGCCCCTAATTTGTTTATAAAATTCCTTACGAAATTTAAAGTAAGTAGAGGACATACAAATATACATCATCTCCATGACGTGTCCTAACGTCATTTTGCTTCCTTCTAATATTAATGGGTGATCAACTAGGAAACGTCTAAAACAATCCAGAGCCTCAGGTACCGGTATATTTGTGTACATAGATACTACATCTAAGCTTACTAATCTATCCTTTTCATCTAGTACACATTTATCAACAATTTCAACTAAATGATATGAGTTAAGCAAGGTATGTTCTAAGAAATAGGAATATTTTCTTATTCTATGGCACAAAAATTTAGAAATATTATATGTTGTACATTCATTGTGTTATATCAATAGTAAAAGATTTCATGATATTTTCAGTCCAACAAAGAGGATTTTTTTAAACATTGCAGATATGCAATATAAGGAAACTATTAATAACAGTACTATGATAAAAATGACTACTGCTAATATAATAATAATAATACTATTTAAACATCCTCTACTACTACTCCCACCACTAAAAAATACTAATACTAATGCGATTATTAATGCAAAAACTGCAATTAATATCATTAATGCAACAACGACTAAGGCGAAGACCACGACAACCACCAAACTAGAACTACATTTACTACTACTACTACTACTACTACTACTACTACTACTACTACTACTACTACTACTAATAATAATAATAATAATAATAATAATAATACTAATAATAATAATAATAATAATAATAATAATAATAATAATAATAATATTAATAATAATAATAATAATAATAATAACAACAATAATAATAACAACAATAATAATAATAATAATAATAATATAATTAATTTGATTCTAGAAACATCGTTTCTGTCTTTAGCGGATTTCAGAAATGTGTGATTATTCGCATCTTTGCCAAAATATTTTGTTTATGGTTTGACCTGCGTTTGTGCACTGTTATGCGAGAAATGTATTTTTTTAATTGAATTTTAATTTCAGTACTTTATATTATTTTCGCACATCACTTAGATTGCGTCTTCACATTTAAGTACACTAATCAGCACATATACTTTGCCAGCAATCAAACGTCTATCACTAACCCATATTTACGTTGTGTGCGTGCACATACTGAGTTTTAACAGATTGCTCTATTTTGTGTTGGTGTGAGGCCGGCACATCGGTTGTCACGCGTTACAGTTTTTTATTGTTTCTATCATTTGTTGTTTTGCTGTAATTGCCAGTAAGATCAGTCCACTTATTCAATGTTTTTTTCTGCCTCAAAATGGTACGCCAGTGTCCTGAATGCGGGCCAACTCTACACCGATTTGAATTTAGAACGTGATGTTTACCAACAGGCTGTATGTCGCAGAATTTTCTGGCCTCTTCTTGTGAACAACTGTCATGACCAGATTCAATTACATTTGCTACCGCTTTCCGGACGTCTTTTAAACTAACTGGAGCTCGAGGAAAACATTACATACTTGAGTAAGGTGACAACAAATTTACAGGAGGTTCTGCAGTTCACCGCTTTATGTCACACCTCCGGCAGTCGCCAGTTTACTGTACCTGGCAGTAATTCGGGATACACAAAATCCATAAAATAACAATCCTAACCTTCTCCTATCTTTGGTTGATTAAGATATGTTTGTCAAATAGAAAATCGATTATTATGCATTTATAGACAAGTATTAGTTATATCAAGTAACTGTCTGTTTTACTAAAATATAATATACATAAATGTATTGTGAGAATTTTCCCACCCGAAAAATAAATCTCTGTCCGGCCTCTCAATAATGTTACAATTTTCACTGCCTATCGCGTTAATTCCTTTAGCCTAAAGTCAAATTGGTTTCAAACTTAAACGAACATTGGTTGCGTGAGTGGTGAAATATTTACTATAATCAATTTTGCGAACTTGATATAAACACCAGACCCCTTAATTACATACATTTGTCAGGATAAACTAAGAATTTTATTGTGCAGAAAAGGCAACTCATCCAATTTTAGCAATGAATATTTCCATTTTACTTCCGTATAATATGGAGATTTCCTTAATTAAATGTTCATATTTAGCTTTTTAGGCAAATGTGCTTCAAAAATTTATTCGATGCAAAATATTCCCCGGCCTTTGTTTAAATTGATACACATGCATAAAAAATCCGCTGGAGACAATCCGTTGGAATTGACGATATAATTCGTTTGAGTTACTCACCTGTAGGCAATTGTGCTTAAATTTTTTATTTAATGATAAACATGGCATTACATTAGCTTTTATCTCAAGGTGCACAGTCTTAAAACAAAAAGTGCTAAAATTTAAACTCAGACCACAAATATCTTGACGAATATTATTGTGAAGAATTTATACATTTGGCCTTCTTATAAAAAGATATTTTACTTGCTTAGGTTAGTAATTGTTGTCTCGCGTGTACAGATGTTACACGGTACACATTTATGTCCGCATCCTTGTGAAAGTATTTGAATAATGACGGTTTTCAAAGAAACTCA
>JAQBSW010008980.1:0-31137 GCA_029291075.1 Eudiplozoon nipponicum
GTTGTCAAATAATTTCATCCCTGAAATATGTGTATCGAGAACCTGCGGTAGAATATATTAATTTATTTTTATATGGAGAGTTGTCGACTTCAAACTAGTCATTTTGTTAAAATGTTTATTATTTTTACTTGAAGAATTCATTATATATTTATAGAATCAACACCGCTTAATCTGTATTAACTATTAGTTTAGTTTAAAATCTGAAATGCAAGCGTTTGGCACGGCAAAATTATCCAGTGTTTTTAAAAGAACCGCCATTGCTTACAATGCGGCGTAAGCAGGAGATGGGAGTAACACCAGCAGAGGATGCCTAAGTGATCTTGTTAAACTGTATATAAATCACGAAATTGGCGTGCCATACCGTGGTTTGGTAGTGATACTAAAATTTACGACTGGATGTAGGCGTGTAAATTTTGCTCGGATAAGAACTTTCTGAGAAATCAGTTGTGTCATCCAAATTTCCGCCTTTCTTTCTGAAAGATGGCAATTTAATTTCAGGCAAGGTTCATGAAAATTGGTCGTTAAAATAGCTATAGTCTGTTGGCAAGGTGACATTTTAAACAGAAGATAAGGATTTCTTTAAATCAAGTTTGAGAGTTTGAAGTAAACACCAATCCCATTATATTAAACCAGTCGTCGAAAAACAGCAAAATTACCGCCAGTCGCTATGTTGCTCGACGACTGGTTTAATAAAATGGGATTGATATTTACTTCAAGCTCGCAAACTTCATTTAAAGAATTGTTTCCACTACTCGCGCAACCAATCATTGTTTAATAATATGATTTACTAAAAGTATAGTTGCTTGTATCAAAATCAATTTACTCATTTGGTTTTTAATGTGTTATTAACATTTTTTCATATTATTCAGATCGGCTGTGCCGTCACCGAAAACGGCTGACATGACACCAGGGAATGTCTACCTCTTTGATAAATCCGTTGATTCACGCACGCAATCATGATTACGTCGATTTTTATATGAAATGTGGATTTCTTTAATTAGACGTATCTTTAGATAGCGAATCTTTTCTGAACTTTTCATGAAATAAAGAGGGGAAATACATTTATTATCTATACGAATAATTTGTTCGTCTTCTCATGTATCATAAATATTGTTTATTTTATTCGGAAAATTGTTTTTAACCCATCAGAAGCCCTTTTTAAATATACGACACATGCTTTATTTTTACTCATTTATATATAGTATTTTGCTCGCATAACGAGCATCGACTTAATAAAACAAATTTACAAATATTAATTAATTTATGTTCACTTCGACTCAAAGTCTGCTTTTATCATTGGGCTGACTGCATCATCCTTATACGGGCGCTTCTGCCAGGAATTTCTGTTGAAATAATGTTTGCTCTAAATAAGACTATTTGTTCATTCTTAGTCTTAAAGGTGGCTATTGCCACATCGTCCCCACCCTCAGGAATCGGCCTTGGCACTCTGCTTAAACGATCAAGTGCGACAGTCGTGGTCCATCGGGCATGCTTACAAAAACTATATTGTGCTTTGATTCTAGACTCTCCACGCGATACGGCCCATCATTGACAGCCTGTAGTGCCATGGGCTCGACTTTCGCGACCATGACATAGTCGCCGACATTTCGGCGAGTGCGTGTCGGTTGCCTTGCATAGCCTTGCCGCTGTTTTGCGCCAACATATTCAGTTAACTGTTTTAGTCGCTCCTGAATATCCGTTTTTGTACAGTGCCCACGGGATCCTTGGATTACAGGCTCACTTGGCAGTCTTATGTGTCCTCCATAGACCATGGTCGTTGGAGCGAATTCTGTGGCTGTTGAGACAATAAAGCGCATTGTCCGCTCGAACAAATATAATTTGTCTCCACATTCCCGGGCAATCTTGGCACCAACATCGCAGTACCTCTTTCATCGTCCTATGTGCGCACTCAGCAGTCGCGTTGGTTTGCGGGTGATAAGTGGCTGTGAGGGAATGCTTTATGTAAAAGTCTTTGCATCATTGATTAAATTCTTTCGACTCAATCTGTGTCCCTTGGTCGGTAACAATAACTTGTGGTGCACCAAATCGACTGAGCCATCGCTCTTCTAAGCACGTTATAATTTGTTCTTTTGTGATCTTCTTCAGTGGTACAAACTAGACCCATCGGGTAAACTTATCGACCATAGAAAACACATAGGACACCCCGCAGCGAGCTACCGGAAGTAGAACTACCAGGTTGATATGCAAAAGCTCGTTCCGTGTAGTGGCATTGAAAGCAATCTGAATGACTTTGTGTCGTTTTTGTTGTTTACAACGTTGGCATGTAGTGCACTGTTGACAATAGCTTCGAACTTCTTTTGACATACCAGACCAATACAATCGTGACTGTCAAAAGGCCATTAATTCTTATCAATTCTGGCACAAACCATTGCACTGTTTGTCCTTCTTTCCGCACCAACAGGCCGTTCTGTAGGCTCAACATTTTATATGGTGCGAACACCACTGTACCGTTTTTTAATTGATTGACTATTTCCTGACATGTGGCATCCTTTCCTTGTTGTTCAGAGACTTTTATAAATGGCGAAACCCGCAGAGCGGAAATTCTACTGAGCGCATCGGCTGCCGCATTCTCGATTCCAGCTTTATGATGAATTGATACATCGTATTCTTCCAGCTCTTCAATGGCTCGGTGTACACGTTTCTTCTCAATACACAGTGATCTCCAATGCACTAGCGCTTTGTGGTCGGTAAAGACGTCCACGTGTCCCCCGATAACAAAATATCTAAACTTCTGTAGCGCCCATTGTACGGCAAGTAATTTCTTTTCTGTGACGGTATAGTTCTGTTCCGCCTTAATGAGTGTGCGACTTATATATTGCACAGGACATCCGTCAGCTTGTAACACCGCTTCTATCCCAATATCTGACGTGTCTGTAACAATTGACATATTACCTACCGGGAATGTCAAATTGTAGCATCTATTAATTTCTGCTTGCATAGCATAAACGCTTCTTGAGCCTCCTCTGTCCAACGAAACAGTATCTTGGTACTAGTTAACTTAGACAAGGGTTGCTGCGTAATCGCCATCCCTTCTAGATATGGTCTATAGAAATTCACCATACCAATAAACCGGCGCAATTGTTTTATAGTAGTAAGCACCGGAAAATCCTTGATAGGCTGTACATACGAATCTAACGTTAAACATCCCCCCGCTGAGACTGAGTGCCCCAGGAACCGCACATCTCGACCTATTTGAACCTTTTTTGGATTATAGTTTAATTGCCATTCTACAGCTGTGGCGAACATCTTCTGCAGCCTAACACATAATTCGTGTTCAGTAGTGGCCCATGTAATCACATCGTTTACGTAAGCTTTTGTACAAATTAAGTCAGACACGAACGAGTCCATCATTCTTTGGAACACTTTCGGTGCGTTTTAAGACCAAATGGTACTCGGGTGAATCGGTCTTCGGGCCGCAAGCCTATTTGTCAGAATCTCTATTTAAGATCAAGCACGGCAAACCATTTTCCTCCCGCTAGCTGTAGCAACAGATCACGCAGAGCCCGCATGGGATACGGGTCAGGTTTAGTCACTGAGTTTAATTGCCGGAAATCATCCGCCGGTCGGAGCGAACCATCCTTTTTCGTAACGTAAACCATCGGAGCTCGAAAAACAGATGGTGACTGTTCAAGAACGCCGGCTTCTATCATTTCTTGGGTTGCTCGAGTTGCTGCTGCTAATTTCTTAGGAAGAGCACCATATAATTTTTGGTCGTTGGTAACCTTCATTAAGTTCTACCCATAGCTAAAACTGGTCGGCCCTGGACGTTCGCTGCAATCATGCAGTTGGAATATAATGTTATATTGGGTTTGAAGATACTTCCACCACCCAGGCAGACAACTGGTCTCCTCCTGTATCTTAGGGGTACATATAGACTTTATTGAATTTATGCTTTCAGGCCTCGATATGCATATGCGCTTATTTTGGCAATCTATCGACTTAACCCGTTTTATAATGAAATCAAGTCCTAATAAGGGCGTTTGCATATTCGCAACAACGAAAGACATATGGTAGATATTTTCATTTATTAACAATTTCGTGTCCCACTCGCCCGCAGCCACCATCGATGCGCCCGATGCCTGACAAACTTGCTCTCGTAGGTTTTACGTTGTTTAATGGCCAAGTCAGTGGTAATATCGACACATCAGCTCCAGTGTCCAATCGCATTATTATTGGCTGTCCGTTGAAGAGTTCTAAAATTTTAACTTTAATGAACTCCTTACATTTGGCAACGTTTCCCATACTTCTTTTTCTTCGAAGGCTATCTGATTCGGAACATTTTTTTAGGTTTTTCTGCTGGTCTTCGCTTGATCTACCCCTCAGAGACTCCGAAGGATTAACATTTGTGTCCTGATTTCGACCACCTTTATTTGTGAGATTGTGAACCCTGTTTCCTCGTTGAACTGGCCGTTCTCTAGGAGCAGTATATTGGTTTTTCTGACGCTTAGATGCCGAATTCGTCGGAGCTGGTGTCCTTATATATTGACTTTGCTTCTAGGCCACGCTTTTGTCTTCTGTCGCAGAATTGATTATTATGCCGCGAAGAATTCCAGTACGGTATGTCGCTCCTGCCAGATGATGTAACTGGATACATGTGTAGAGTTGCACCTGCCACTTTGTTTGTCATCATGACCGAACTTTGAAGGGCCTGAAGTCTCTCTTCCAGGTCTCCCTGGGCGCTGGATATTGCATCGTATCTGGTAGGATCCAGCAGCATAAACATGATGACCTCATGTGGTTGCAACCCGGGTAAAGATTCAATTAGCATGGAGAACCACCGCCTGATTCGTGTCATTGTATCCACAGGCATCTCACCCAGTAATAGTTTGAGGCTGTACAATTCCGAAAACACATCCGGAGGCCTGGCCCGGAAGTGATCCAACACTCATCGTTTTTTTCTTCATATGTGAGGTCAACCGGAAATTCCAATTGGACTGCTACTGTCCGGTCCTCTAATTCCTGAACAGCCACACGCACAATAGGTGCTTCTAACGTAAATTCTTGAGCTCGAACTGATGCTTCAAATTTTTCGAACCACAACTGTGGCCTTTCCACATCTAGTGGTGCCAGCATGGGCTTAAATTCTGATGACGGTCTGAAATAACTCGTCGATTCGGCTGAAAACGCCGATATATTTCCTCCTGATTCCTCTTCAGCGCGGTCGCCATTGTTGTGTCCACCTATATTGGATGAGCTATGCACTCGGATATCATCAGTGTTTCATCCAGACGAGACTTAATTATGCCTAATTCTGCAGTTAAATTGTTCATTTGAGTAGTCAGTCCTTGAATCAAAGTTTTTAACCCATCAGAAGCCCTTTTTAAATTTAAGACACATGCTTTATTTTTACTCAATTATATATAGTATTTTGCTCGCATAACGAGCATAGATTGGATAAAACAAATTTACAAATATTAATTAATTTATGTTCGCTTCGGCTCGAAGTCTGCTTTTATCATTGAGCTGACTGTTTCATCCTTATACGGGCGCTTCTGCGCGGAATTTCTGTTGAAATAATGTCCGTCCTAGATAAGACCCTTTGTTTATTCTTTGTCTTAAAGGTGGCTATTGTCACATTATTAACTTTAAACTAAATCTTTTTATCAGCATCGTTTACGCATTCTAAACATGGATGAAAAATCTAGTGCCGGAGTTAAAACTAATTTATTTTGTATCAACTGCTCCTGCGAGGTCATTTTGTTAAATAAATTTTTAATGTACTATTTTGTCTGTGAAAGAGTTATCACGTACTCAACAAATGCTCGATATTTTCATCGATACGCCGGTTATCCTTTTCAAAATAAGCGCTAACACAGATGCTAAATGAAAATTCGTATTGAATTATTTACATGTATAGTTCTCAATTTTTTCATTAAAATGAATACAGATTACAAGGATTTTCTGGTGGATGTACGGTAATGTTTGCCTGAATCCTGCCAGTTATAAGGAAATGCATCTTCCATCCAGTGTTTGTGAGGCTTTGGGTGTGGGTTTTACTACGCAATAACGCTTCGTTAAATGGTTAGTGACAGAGTGAGAGCAAGCGTACCAGATACAACGTGAAAGTCGTAGCTGCTGATGGAAAATTTAACGTTGGCGCCAAACGTACGATGCTCATTAGTCTTGAATGGCAAATCATCTAAGAAAATAAAATCGCTGAACATAAACTATCTCTGCTAAGAATAAGCAACTAAATTTTCTTTTACAATCCATATGACCATGAAAAATAATAACAATACAGATTCCGCAACGCATCGGCCGTCGCGTTGAATATGAACTGCCATCTTATATGATGAGCCGGACAGGATATATGAGTGATTTCATTCAAAAAATTCGTCTATAGTTCCAATTCTGCCTCTGACTTTACTGTCTATTTTAGTTAACAAAAATTTACGTATGCCATAAAAATGTTGGATAAGTATAAACAGTCATCGATTCCGCGAGTGGTCGGTATCATCATCCTCATTCACAGCTATGCAAATGTTTTTTTGATTAGACTTAGATAGTAATATGTATAATACATCGGCTTATATAGCCTCATCGTATACTTCTTGACGTTAGTTAAATAGACGGTGTATACGAAATTCGCATGCGAATTATAATTTAACGTGTAAGTCAATTACAATTAATTATCAAGGAACTCTCTCTAAGCTAATCTAGGCTACCTAATAATAAAGGAATCGCTTGAATACAGTTATACACTCTGTACCAATAATACAAAGTTCACACAGTAAAATCTTACTGACATTTATACTGTTTATACTTTTGACGGTAAAAATAAAGTATGAATCTACTTTAACACAGTAACTCTCAGAAAAAAATTATATGAATATTTAAATGCAATGCCAAGCCCTAAACACAAATATATACATCTAACGAAAGCTAAACTGGATAAAAATTGAACATTGGTTGTCTAAATGAAGCCAATAAACTGTACATGAAACTATTTTGCCAGTCTGTCAATCAGTCTACTGTTATGCGACTGATATGAACAGGCAGTCTCTCTATCTAGCTGTCCCACTAGAAGTTGTATGCATAAATCACATATTACAGGATAGATGTGATTTGAGTATCACAATTTACAATAGATCATCTGCTTACATTGGTGTTATTATTCTAATTGTGCACATCTATAAAATGAAAAATATCTATCAATTGTGTATGGAAATGGATTTTACAAAATCTGGGATTCAAAATAATTTCATTCATAAACTAGATTATCTAAGTTAGTTAAAGTGTAGGTTGAAACTAATTGAATTATAGCGAGAGTATTAAACAATTTCGTATCTCAATAAATTTGTTTCGCAGATTAGGAGTCTAATTCTTGAGGAAATCGACAAAATGTGGCGTTGGCGTATACAATAATAGATTAGTCAAATGAAGATCATGTAGTGCTTCGTATAAGAATTAGATGTGAGCTTGTCAAGTTAAATGAGTAGCTCTTTCGCTGGAATGCGATTCCTGACATATTCTCCAGCTATTCTGAAAAAGACCTACTATTATTAATGAAGCTAGGCAGGAATATGAAAGCAGTAGCTTCTGATTATTTGATAACCAGCCATTCTGACAAAATTATTCGTAATTTATTTCAATCTGGTTTTCCAGCATTCAATTAACACTGGTCTCATTTTATGTAAAGTGTCGCATAACTTAGTACAACTACCTACAGTCACACGTGCTGACACGTTTTGACATCTCATTATCGTCATCAGAGTACGATGGAAAACTGAAAAGCAGTGGTCAAACCGCAATGAATATATATATATATTGTATATATATATATGGAAACTCTGAGCTAGATATGTGGCTTTCGCACATAAAATGATCTAAACATATTTTACTTGACTGGAAAATAGCGACTGTTTAAACAAATACAATCCAGACTTAACTTTTATGCGAGCTATCGTCCTATAACTTATATATATATATATATATATACTATATATATATATATATATATATATATATATATATATATATATAACCCTATCTATCCTCTATATACTATATATATATATTAGTGAAGTACAATTAAACAAATCTTTGATTGCGCGGGTGGTATTATTAATTCTTTAAGTAAAGTTTGCAAGTTTGTAGTAAAAACCAATCCCATTGTATTTAACCAGTTGTCGAGCAACACAGTTAGACTACCGTCAGTCACGCGCACTAACGCGTTTCAAACTTCCATGCTCATCATCAAAGTACGACGGCAAACACCCTGGCGAGGATCAAAATTAGATGTGCGGATCTGAAATTGATTTGTCTCGCACATGCTGCACTTGAATGAAAATGAAGTGAGAACTGAAAATCTGATTTTCTAACACTTCTATATGTTTTGCGGATTGATCATCGTTATTCGGTTTGCTGTTATTTACTGATGATTACCTGATCTGCGTTTTGTCTAACCCAGCTTTCATTGTTGAAGATGTTTTCTTTTGGTAAGATATTTTGGCTAAACTTATCGACAGCCTTCATCATTTGCAATATGCCTCACAAGTTTAACAAACGAAACTAATGAAGCAGCTAAACTGTACATGTTATAAATGATAGCGCGTTTGCATTTATTAACAATGTCTCACAAAAGATATTTACTTACACAATCATTGATTGTGCGGGTGGTGATTTAAATTCGTTGGATCGAGGTTGCGAGATTCTTATAAACACGGTCTCAATTATATATACATTTGTCAGTATTTACTCAGTTCGATAAATAAATAACAGCCGTCAATGTCGACATTTAATATTATTGATTAATATACAACCAGACGAATAACAACTAGAGTGAAAGAATATTGTAATCGAAGTGCCTGTGGTTTGTCCAATAGTTAATAAACATCCGCAAGGACGCAATGCATTATTGGACCCTCGCCCGGATGTGTCACTGGATATTATCTTTACGATACTTAACAAATGCCATAATGGAAATGAGCTATCAACTTATGAATCTGTGTTGATTATGGAAACAAAAATTTCTGTTCGGCAACTGTCTGAATTGGTGGTAATGTACGCAAATGATTGAACGTTCCCTTATTTCAAACACTCCGTTTAAACTTTCTATTTTTTACCCTAGGCAGATATATATTTTAATTTGTAGATACTATAAAAGTATTTTTTATCTGACCAATTTTATTTTCGCTTTGCGCAATTTGTTCACTAAGGGATCTTTGTCTACCGTGAAATTTGTTTATTGAACTCTCTCAAATATAATTATTTTTAAGGTTCGTATTTTAAATTAAAGTATATTATTTTTTTTTATTCAACACTTTTTGCTTGCCTTTCCATCACTCCAATAGAAAGCCGTTTTTTCTATTGTTGGGCCGTTTCAAATCAAAGTTTACCTAAGTGAATGGTAAAATGAACGCCTAACCTCTTGATCTATCTTTTATTTCAGCATCTCATGACTGGAGCCGCGTGGTCCTCATATTATTTTTCGGAGCAATCATCTGCATTATTCGGTTTTTATAAAATTTCGTTCAGGTTCTACATCCAATATGCCTGTTTAACTTGCATTACTTTCGTATTTTGTATTAAAATATTGGCTTCGTTGTAATTTAAACACTCTTATCTGCGTATTTCAATTTCGCCATTTATTCTTGGTTTGGAATTAGCCCAGCACTTAATTCTCATGTTTTCCATCATATTTAAGATTAAGTATTTAAGAAAAATCAATTTGTTCATTAATATTCGCCTACTTTCTATAACTAACTACACGTATGTTCTAAATAATTTTGTATTTTCTTGCTGCTAACAGTTTTCTATTTAATTATTCTATGCAACGGCCCATTCAAGCAAAAATGTACATTAGTCTGAACCAGGGATACATTCTTTCTGTCATTAGTGTTATGTAATATGAGCATCTACTCGTTATTAGATTTTTTGCATAAAAATTATGAGCATGTATGGTATCATTTCATAACGCAAGTATTAATTGATTTAAATCGATAAATTATGTGTAAGTTTTCACGCAAAGTAGCACCTTTCCAGCTATTGTATTCCGCTGTCATTTAACTCTTACCGAAATCCAACGGCTTGCACTTAATGCGTACAATCGTTCGAACATCCCAACCAGATTTACCATCATTAACGATGATCGAGTACGCTACGAAAAAATTCTCGGAAATCTAATCTTTATCTTCCTATCGCCTACTTTTAATGCATTGGTATTGTTTGTTAAAGACCATGCGTTCTCATTGGAACAGTTTCCAATGCTATAAAACGTCGTCAGTCGAATTCGTTATGACCACTTACTAGGTCTCAGCCACTATTTTGTACGTATGATTTTATGTGGCTATTCATACTTTGAAAAACTACTACTAAACAGAATAACATCAGCATAATGAACTGAAGCCTCATTGGGGCTTAACTATAACATTTAGTTAAATGTGGATTTGTATTGTACATTAAGTCACCTAATTCTAATAGAAAATTAAGACTGTGCCAGTTTGGCCTCTTCTATTTCGCCTGGTTGTTGTGGGAAACAAATAACTCTGGTATAATATCAGTTTTTGTATTGTAAATATTTTTAGTATAAACTTAACATTGCATCTTTTAGCAAAAGAAATTCATCCATCAGACCGGTTTAGACATTCCAAATGAGCTCCATCTGAATGGAAAGGTAATCAGAAACATAGGTTTGTTAAGGACTTCACATTGTGTTTAGTATGCGGCACGGATTGCGTAGAGGATGGAGTCAGACTCCGAAGCATTTGTTCCCCGGGTTCGTGTCCCTTTCGCGGCAATTTCTAGTCAGTACTAGAAGTACACTCACAATAGAGAGAAAACTGGTCTAGTGGATGAATTGCCATGGCTACCGTATGCAATGTTTAGCCTATACTGAAAGCATGAATATACGAACGTGTGGATTTTTGTATGAATTTACTTATTTAAATTTTATGAATTGAATTATTTTTTCAAGTAGGCATTTATGTGCGTAGGTATGTATGACAAATCAAATCATGGGTAGGATATGTGGAGGTGAATGGAATTGTGACTAGCAAAGTATTTAATAGCAGGGGGAGGAGTTGATGAAGGGAAAAGTTATCATTAACATCAAGATAGTTCAATCTGGTGAAAAAAACGAAGTACCATTTGACTAGACAAGATCAATTGGAGTTAGTCCATGAAGTGTCAGAGCATCCAAGCGGGGTAGGTTGGGTCCCGACAGATGAGTTCAAGTGTGAGATCGAAAATGATCGTGGACCGGAGGCAGACGTCGACCAATAGAGTCCTTTGTCGTGGAGATTAAATTGATGGAGTCTACTAGATTGAAGCGAGTGAGTCTTGCAGCGGTTGCTGGCGCCCGTAGAACGAGGTTGTGATTGATGGAAGACGAGGGGGAATCGCAAGACTATCAAAAGAAATGACGGCAGAGTAAATATACCAGTTAGTCAAATGTTTAAATAAAGCTGATTTAAAGAAAGTTCTCATACAAAGTATTAATTGTTCGTACTTAGTGAATTGACTTGCCGACTGAAGATACTCGAAAGTGCGAGAACACACATTTGTAACCAAGGATATTTTGACATTAGATATACGAAATTTGCTAGGAACAGCAACAGTTAGATAATTTTTCAAGACCCGAATGCACACAAAATATCTGTGTAGGCCCCAGAACTTAAAATTCATTTTTCCTAGCCGCAATAAAAGACAGATCGCCTTAGACACTAAAAGTCACATATCGCCATTCCAATACCAACTACTCACTATTTCTGTTTACTACTTACAATGATTAATTACTCTTGTTTAATTCAAGCTCGCAAACATCAATTAAATAATAATTGCCACCATCCACACAATCAATGTTTGTTCAATAGTATTAATTATCTGTAATAATTTACAGTACTAATTCTCGTGTTATTTCGTCTAACTATCATAAACTCAATATTTTTATTAAGAAGGCGGTTCTTCCTCTCTTTCCAAGTCCTGATTTCTTTCAACCGAACAAACACGAAGTTGATAAAAGCGTTCCTTTTTCACAACGCCCAAACGCCTTATCGTCAAAAATTTTGTTAGTCACTATTTCATTCAACTCTATATAGCCCTACTTTTGAATAGTATCCTACCATTTCAAATTTTAAGCTATATGATCTAGGCTGCCAATCAAAATTTACAATAATATGAAGTTATTATTATTCATTACCCTTTAAAAAAATAATATGTATTTTCGAAATAACGCAAACACATTTTAAACAATAAAGCAAACGTTTTTTAAAACAGTTAAATATAAATCAAAATAAACAGTTAAAATCAATTTTTAATAGTGATCTTAAAGGATTATATAATATCGGAATAAATTATTTATTATATTTTGCTATAATTATTTGACTTTAGGTGTTGTAGTTGTTACTTAAGCTGTAAACGCCCCGGCTTCAAGTAAATGCCGTACGACGTTACAAACTCGGTTAAGGTGCTCTGAATAGAGATTAGTTACTGATATGGGGGCCCTTAAGAGGGCCTTGGCGGCGTTCGCGTAAGTTATATATATGTAAGTTGATGTTCTGTTCCTTGGGTGGACTCTGGTTGTGGTTCCTGCTGTTGTTATCATGTGTATACAACTTGGTTGAAGTTCTGCATTAATTGGCTCGTCTTGCTGGCTGAAGTGCAACACGGTGAGTCACGAATGTTGCCAATTGTTGGTGAAACAAATCAATATCCAGCGTAGGTATTGACAGCCGACAGCACGCACATGTGTAACACGAGGCAGAACGCAGATACGACCAACTGACTTGCATGGTAAATTACCGTGCTTAAATAGCATACAATATGTGTACTTGCATACTATTGGTTAAACGTGGTTAAACGTGGTTAAACGGCAATTTGCTTTTTTCTCATTGGTGCAACGTAAATAAATTTGAATTTAATTTACGCAATATGTCGGCGATTGATTTGTGACGTTACAACACTTTCCTCTCTGAAAAAAAAGAGAAAAAATATTCCTCTCTGCGAGGCTAGATAAGAAATGCATGACAGAGTTCGAACCAAGTTAAGCAAAAATATGATGAACCATAAGTGCTGGGCTTAAATATGCTTGTTGGTTGCTTCAACAATGATATGATGCCAGGTAACCACTAGGAATTGCTACACAAATTGTTAGCTCTAGTGGACGGTCATAGCACGTGAGGCAAAATAGAGCAGTGTAAGTTTTTGGAGCCGCAGCGTGAAGATTTCGAGGTAAATCGCCTCTGAATTTGCCAGGTTTAAGATAAAAACCTAAGCAGGTTGGATCGTTGTCAATGTTTGTATACGACCAAAGGAGCTAAAGTGCTCGACGTTGTGGTCATGGCATTTGTAGAGTGGTCTTTGTGAAATTGATAAAGTTGAGATATGCATTAAAAGTGGCCTGTACCATGATATGAAGCTGATCACTACTTAGTGTTGCTACACGAAAGCGTTAGCTCTAAGTAGCTGGTCATACCAAAATAGGCAGTGTGATGTCATGTGTGAGAAATACATTATAATGTAAAAATATATACATTAAAATCAAAGGTAACTGCATAAAACTATGTACACGAACATTGCCTCAGAGATGGCATAATACCAAAGAATTTTTCAAAAATGCTACAAAATTGTTAGCTAAGAACAGCAGGTTATGCCACGTGAGACAAATACGAAAATTAACGTAAGGTTAAAAATTTTATAGTTAATGTTAATGTTTAAAAAAAATTAATTACGCGTTATACAAAGCAGGTTATTGAGATTGTGGGTAGACGGAGCCTGAGACGTGTGTAGAAGGTTGAACGCTCTCAGGATCAGGTGGTTCGATAAACGGTTTCAACCTGTCTATGCTTACTGATGTCGGTGTAGCGCCTTGCATAATGATAAGGTATTTTGGTTGTTTGAGCAAAATCGGGTAAGGACCGCGATACTTGGGTTGTAGTGGTGCAACAGCATTATTGTTGCGAACGAGTACTCTCTTGCAGCTGTGGAGCTGTGGGTGAACGAAGACTGGACGAGGCGTGTCTCGGCTGCTGTTCGGACATGTTACCGAAATGAAGTCGAAGGCGGGTAGCTTCGTCTTGTGGGTCATCTTGTGCCGGTAGTAGACGTGGGAGCTGACTAGGCAGGCGTAGATCCATGCCATACAAGAGTGTGTCGTGTGATCTTGTTTTTCTGACAAATAGCACACTCTGAGACCCATCGTTTAACATTCTGCCTAAGTCTGTGACCCCAGAAACGATCTGTAAGAAGTCGGACAGTCGCTTGGCTTCCTGGGTGAGAAATTGAGTGAATTGAATCGAAAACCTTTCTCTGAAGGCTGGTCGGCAGAACTGGCTTCTTGGGCTGCGTACCCGTGAAGTAAACAATTGGTAAGCCTTCCCACAGACGGCATATGAACTTGGTTGGGTGACGGGCTATTGATCTTTGAATGTGAATGTCACCGCGTTGTTCAGTTCGCAGGAGAGTTGGCGTTAGTGCAGGTTCACTGAGTGCCACGGAGTTGACAGTGAATGGTGACGGCGAAGGTGGTTGTAGAGAGACGTCTGGCCTGGACAGGGCATCTGCAATGAAGTTCTGTTTGCTCTTGACGTGAAAGACGTCAAATTGCCATTCGCTTAGACGAGAAAGCTGTCTTTCCACTCTGGCAGGGTACTTGGCGATAGATGAAGTTGCGTTTCGAAGTGCGCTAACTAGTGGTGCATGATCTGTGAAAACAACAAATCTGCTACTGCCAATGATGCTGATAAAATGGCGCACTGCGTCGTGGATGGCGAGAAGTTCTCGGACGAAAGTGTCGTACCTCGTTTCTACTGGTTGGAGAGTACGCGAGTAGAAACTGATAGGCTTCCGAACTCCGTCGATCTCTTGTTCCAAAGTGGCTCCAATAGCGAATTCAGAAGCATCTGTCGTGAGTAGAAATGGCTTTTCGAAATCTGGATGCGTTAGCATTGTGGCATTTGCTAACGAGTTGATGGCAAGTCGAAGTAATTCCTCGTCTTCGGATGACCAAGCAATGATGGAATTCTTGCTAAGTCCTTTTCGGTTCCGCAGGTGCCTGCACAAAGGATAAAGTTGTTTTGAAAGGCCTGGAAGGAACTTGCGATAATAGTTTAGTACTCCCAGGATTTTCTGCAAATCGCTCAAAGTCCTTGGTGACTTGATATTATTGATTGAATTCGTCTTTGACGGCAACGGTTAAATACCTTGGGCCGTGATACGATGCCCTAAGAAGTCGACGGATGAAGCTGCAATCTGCGTCTTGTCACAGTTGATCTTGAGTCCATGGTTGGATAAGCGTGAGAGGACATTTCGTAGATGTTTCGCATGAGATTCTAGATCTGGACTGAATACCATAATGTCATTTAGATATGACATACAATAAGCAGAGTCGTCGCGAAGTATGTTGTCTATGAATCTTTGAAATGTCTGAGTAGCACACTTGAGTCCAAAAGGCATGTAAAGATATTCAAAAGGCCAAATGGAGTGATGACTGCAGTTTTCTCGATATCCTCTGGTGCTACCGGTATGTGATGGTACGCTTGTCTGAGGTCAATCACTGAGAAGAAATTGCTGCCATTGAGTTTTTCAAGTAAAGTGTTGATATTTGGAATAGGATATGCATCAGATTTTGTCACTGAATTTAGTTTACGGTAGTCTCCACAGGCTCTGTACGATCCGTTTGATTTTGAGACTAAGTGCAGTGGTGACGCCCATGAACTTTTCGATGGTCTGATGATTCCCTCTTACAAAAGCCTTGAGAATTCTTCTTGGGCAGCTTTCAGCTTAGCAGGAGCCAGTGGTCGCTTCTTGAGTGCAATAGGTTGTCCTTCTGTGACGATATGATGCATCGTGTTGGAGACTCGTAGCTCTGACTTCTTAAGATCGAAAAGCGATTTGTATTTTCGAAGAGCTGCTGATATCTCTGCTGAATGATGCACTTGGGTTGGCTGAATGACCTGTAACTCCAAACGCTCGGAGGCAAGTGTCCAAAAGCTTTGTTCAAGTCCGGTGAAGGGGTCGATGATCTTTTGATTGGCAAGATCAACAATGAGCCGAAATTTTAGAAGGAAATCAAGGCCTATTATATTATGTGAGACCTTGGCAATGATGAAGTTGTGGGAAAATTCACGTCGTAGACCTATGTTGAGTGTGCGGTATTGGCAGCCATAAGTTGGTATGGGCTCGCCTGTAGCTGTTGCGAGAAGAACGCCTAGCGACATCTCGGCCATTGAATCACCCTTGAGAACTGAGACTGCCGCACCTGTGTCTACGATGAACTCTTCGCCAGTTTTGAAATCAAGAAGGTGCAGAAGTTCGTTTGGCTGTTTGGCCGGGTCATGCAAACAAGTAGGCTGGTGATTGCGACCGGCATTGTCTGTTTGGTTCTCTATGTGAAAAATTCGGCGTGGACGAAAAGAGTCGACAGGGATGTCGGATTGTAGTTGGCTTCTTCCCTGTAGCGCCGTTGATGCCGTTGATGTGCAGAAAGTACGGTCTTCTACTTCCTGCGCCAGACGTTTCCCGATACTGATGCACCCTTGTGCCTGCGGTCTGTTGTCCTCTCCGTCAGCTGTGGAAATTGACACTCATTCGGAAATTCTTCGGAACGACAAAGACAAACTTGGCAAGCATAAAAAACTTCTGGTGGTTATAACACCAGTTCTTTGGAGCATATTTATTAAAGGATTGCGGAGATCTCGATCGCCGCCTACCATTATAATTTGACTTGGAAACGAATTTTGGTCGAGCATTCACTTGATTTATCTCGGATTTGGTAATGGCCAATCCTTCTAGAACTTTGGCCATGTTCGCCACTGTTCTTTCTAAAGAGGAGATTCTATCATCTTGCAGGGGTGAAGAAAAGGATGATGGATTCACTTTGGGTTCCAAAACCCTATATTCTAACTCACATCTCTCAGATAAGTCATCTATAGAGAGAGTGTTGGGGAGCTGTCTGGCAAAGAGTTTTAATGTTTGGGGAAGATTGTTAATAAAAACAACCTTAGCCTCATGGTCAGAAATGTTGGTTTTATACCAACGTTTCCGTAATTCCCTCAGTATTTCTATGGGGCTAAGATTTGGCATATCTAACTGCGCATATTTGTTTATTATCTGCTCAGTTTCCGTGGGTCCAAGCAAGGATTCTACCTCGTTTTGTAGACCCAAAATGGGATTAGGTAGCTTCCTAATAGCCTCAAGCTTAGGATAAATCCGTCGCTGCAATTCAGAAGGTAGTTTAGCAAAAACCTTTGACAGTTTTTGATGACTGTCATAATCAGGAAACGGGGAGAAAGCGGAGTCTACGCGCATAAAAAATAACTCACTATCTCCATCCCAAACAGGAACATCAATATCTAAAATTGGACATGACATTTTAACAATCTTACGGGATCTTAAAAGCATAAATTTATAAGCAATATGAAAATATATAAATATACTTTAACGAAACGCTTACCCACAAACAGCTTCCACAGTTGAGTTTGACGTGTACGTACGGTGCCGTTTCGTACGTAGGAAAGTTAAATAGAGGCCCAGTTGGCCTTTGATGACAATGTATTATAATTATCCCCACAAATCCACGAATATATATACCCAACAGATTTCCCAGAAAACCACGATCAGGGTAAAGAAAACACAAATGTCAATCTATTTATCCCAAATAGATGAAAAAATGAAGTCAATTTTATTTATACCAAAAAAATCAGAACAATAATCAATATCCTGGCGCGGTCGCCAATTTTGTAAACGCCCCGGCTTCAAGTAAATGCCGTACGACGTTACAAACTCGGTTAAGGTGCTCTGAATAGAGATTAGTTACTGATATGGGGGCCCTTAAGAGGGCCTTGGCGGCGTTCGCGTAAGTTATATATATGTAAGTTGATGTTCTGTTCCTTGGGTGGACTCTGGTTGTGGTTCCTGCTGTTGTTATCATGTGTGGACAACTTGGTTGAAGTTCTGCATTAATTGGCTCGTCTTGCTGGCTGAAGTGCAACACGGTGAGTCACGAATGTTGCCAATTGTTGGTGAAACAAATCAATATCCAGCGTAGGTATTGACAGCCGACAGCACGCACATGTGTAACACGAGGCAGAACGCAGATACGACCAACTGACTTGCATGGTAAATTACCGTGCTTAAATAGCATGCAATATGTGTACTTGCATACTATTGGTTAAACGTGGTTAAACGTGGTTAAACGGCAATTTTGCTTTTTTCTCATTGGTGCAACGTAAATAAATTTGAATTTAATTTACGCAATATGTCATTTATTTAGGATAAAAATAGATTAAAATTTGCGTTTTCTTTACACTAATCGCGGTCTTCTGGGAATTTTGTTGGGTATATATTCGTGGATTTGTGTTGAATTTTTTTTGTGGGATATAATAATAATAAATTGGCATCAAAGGCCAACGGGGCCTCTGTTCATCTTTCCTACGTACAAAACGGTACCGTACGTACTCGACAGGCTCAATTGCGGATAATTTCAATTTTTGGAAGCAGTTACTGTGACGTGCTTTTGTTCTGCGCTCATACACCTGTGGAAGCTTTTTGTGGGTAAGCGTTTCGTTAAAGTATATATTTTCATATTGCTTATAAATTTATGCTTTTAAGATCCCGTAAGATTGTTAGAATGTCAGGTCCAATTTTAGATATTGATGTTCCTGTTTGGGATGGAGATAGTGAACTATTCTTTATGCGTGTAGACTCCGCTTTCTCCCCGTTTCCTGATTATGACAGTCATCAATAACTGTCGAAGGTTTTTGCTAAACTACCTTTTGAATTGCAGCGACGGATTTATCCTAAGCTTGAGGCCATTAGGAAGCTACCTAATCCCATTTTGGGTCTACAAAACGAAGTAGAATCCTTGCTTGGGCCCACAGAGACTGAGCAGATAATAAACAAATATGCGCAGTTAGACATGCCAAACCTTGGCCCCATCGAAATACTGAGGGAATTACGGAAACGTTGGTATAAAACCAACATTTCTGACCATGAGGCTAAGGTTGTTTTTATTAACAATCTTCCCCAAACATTAAAACTCTTTGCCAGACAGCTCCCCAACACTCTCTCTATAGATGACTTATCTGAGAGATGTGAGTTAGAATATAGGGTTTTGGAACCCAAAGTGAATCCATCATCCTTTTCTTCACCCCCGCAAGATGATAGACTCTCCTCTTTAGAGAGGACAGTGGCGAACATGGCTAAAGTTCTAGAAGGATTGGCCATTACCAAATCCGAGCTAAATCAAATGAATGCTCGACCCAATTATAACGGTAGGCGGGGATCGAGATCTCCGCAATTCTTCAATAAATATGCCCCAAAGAACTGGTGTTATAACCACCAGAAGTTTTTTTATTCATACCAAGTCTGTCTTTGTCGTTCCGAAGAATTACCGAATGAGTGCCAATTTCCACAGCTGACGGAAAGAACAACAGACCGCAGGCACAAGGGTGCATCAGTATCGGGAAACGTCTGGCGCAGGAAGTAGAAGACCGTACTTTCTGCACATCAACGGCATCAACGGCGCTACAGGGAAGAAGCCAACTACAATCCGACATCCCTGTCGACTCTTTTCGTCCACGCCGAATTTTTCACATAGAGAACCAAACGGACAACGCCGGTCGCAATCACCAGCCTACTTGTTTGCATGACCCGGCCAAACAGCCCAACGAGCTTCTGCACCTTCTTGATTTCAAAACTGGCGAAGAGTTCATCGTAGACACAGGTGCGGCAGTCTCAGTTCTCAAGGGTGATTCAATGGCCGAGATGTCGCTAGGCGTTCTTCTCGCAACAGCTACAGGCGAGCCCATACCAGCATATGGCTGCCGGTACCGCACACTCAACATAGGTCTACGATGTGAATTTTCCCACAACTTCATCATTGCCAAGGTCTCACATAATATAATAGGCCTTGATTTCCTTCTAAAATTTCGGCTCATTGTTGATCTTGCCAATCAAAAGATCATCGACCCCTCCACCGGACTTGAGCAAAGTTTTTGGACACTTGCCTCCGAGCGTTTGGAGTTACAGGTCATTCAGCCAACCCCAGTGCATCATTCAGCAGAGATATCAGCAGCTCTTCAAAAATACAAGTCGCTTTTCGATCTTAACAAGTCAGAGCTACGAGTCTCCAACACGATGCACCATATCGTCACAGAAGGACAACCTATTGCACTCAAGAAGCGACCACTGGCCCCTGCTAAGCTGAAAGCTGCCCAAGAAGAATTCTCAAGGCTTTTGGAAGAGGGAATCATCAGACCATCGAAAAGTTCATGGGCGTCACCACTGCACTTAGTCTCTAAATCAAACGGATCGTACAGAGCCTGCGGAGACTACCGTAAGCTAAATTCAGTGACAAAATCTGATGCATATCCTATTCCAAATATTAACACTTTACTTGAAAACTCAACGGCAGCAATTTCTGCTCAGTCATTGACCTCAGACAAGCTTACCATCACATCCCGGTAACACCAGAGGATATCGAAAAAACTGCAGTCATCACCCCATTTGGCCTTTTTGAATATCTTTACATGTCTTTTGGACTTAAATCTGCTACTCAGACAATTCAAAGATTCATGGACAACATACTTCGCAATGACTCTGTTTATTGTATGTCATAACTCGATAACATTATAGCTTTCAGTCCAGATTTAGAATCTCATGCGAAGCATCTACGAAATGTCCTCTTACGCTTATCCAAACACGGACTCAAGATCAACTGTGACAAGACGCAGATTGCAACTACATCCGTAGACTTCTTAGGGCATCGTATCACGCAAAAGGTATTCAACCGTTGCCGTCAAATACGAATTCACTCAAGAATATCAAGTCACCAAGGACTTTGAGCGATTTGCAGAAAACAACTTTATCCTTTGTGCAGGCACCTGCGGAACCGGAAAGGACTTAGCAAGAATTCCATCATTGCTTGGTCATCCAAAGACGAGGAATTACTTCGACTTGTCATCAACTCGTTAGCAAATGCCACAATGCTAACACATCCAGATTTTGAAAAGCCATTTCTACTCACGTCAGATGCTTCTGAATTCGGTATTGGAGCCACGTTGGATCAAGAGATCGACGGAGTTCGGAAGCCTATCAGTTTCAACTCGCGTACTCTCCAACTCGTAGAAACGAGGTACGACACATTCGGCCGAGAACTTCTCGCCATCCACGAAGCAGTGCGTCATTTTATCAGCATCATTGGCAGTAGCAGATTTGTTGTTTTCACAGATCATGCACCACTAGTTAGCGCACTTCGAAACGCAACTTCATTTATCGCCAAGTACCCTGCCAGAGTGGAAAGACCGCTTTCTCGTCTAAGCAAATGGCAATTTGACGTCTTTCACGTCAAGAGCAAACAGAACTTCATTGCAGATGCCCTGTCCAGGCCAGATGTCTTTCTACAACCACCTTCGCCGTCACCATTCACTGTCAACTCCGTGGCACTCAGTGAACCTGCACTAACGCCAACTCTCCTGCGAACTGAACAGCGCGATGACATTCACATTCAAAGATCAATAGCCCGTCACCCAACCAAGTTCATATGCCGTCTGTGGGAAGGCTTACCAATTGTTTACTTCACGGGTACGCAGCCCAACAAGCCAGTTCTGCCGACCAGCCTTCAGAGAAAAGTTTTCGATTCAATTCACTCAATTTCTCACCCAGGAAGCCAAGCAACTGTCCGACATCTTTTAGATCGTTTCTGGGGTCACATACTTAGACAGAATGTTAAACAATGGGTCTCCAAGTGTGCTTTTTTATCAGAAAAACCAGATCACACGACACACTCGTTCTAAGTTGCAACATTTTCGATCTAATTCTCGCCTAGCTATCGTCCACATCGACATAGTTCATCTGACAAAGGTTCAATGTTTCAGTTGCCTTCTAACTATGATCGATAGATTTACACGGTAGCCTGCGGCATTACCTCTTGGCACTATTTCTGCAGACGAAGTAACTAACGGTTTTATCTCTGCATGGATATCCTATTATGATGTTCCCAATGAGGTCATCACGGACAGAGGCACTTGCTTCTCACCTGATCGTTTCAAAACCACCTTGCGGTACATGGGATGCATCTTACGCCAGACGACTGCCTACCATCCCCAAGCTAATGGTATGGTAGAGAGAATGCATAGGGAACTCAAAGCTGCTTTAGCATCCTCTTCCATTAATGGCATCTGGGTCGATGCACTACCTTTAGTTCTGCTTGCCACGAGTTCCCGTACTCGTGAACCCATTAAAACATCTGCGTCACAACTCTTGTATGGCATGGATCTACGCCTGCCTAGTCAGCTCCCACGTCTACTACCGGCACAAGATGACCCACAAGACGAAGCTACCCGCCTTCGACTTCATTTCGGTAACATGTCCGAACAGCAGCCGAGACACACGCCTCGTCCAGTCTTCGTTCACCCACAGCTCCACAGCTGCAAGAGAGTACTCGTTCGCAACGACAATGCTGTTGCACCACTACAACCAAAGTATCGCGGTCATTACCCGATTTTTCTCAGACGACCCAAATACTTCATCATTATGGAAGGCGCTACACCGACATCAGTAAGCATAGACAGATTGAAACCGTTTATCGAACCACCTGATCCTGAGAGCGTTCAACCTTCTACACACGTCTCAGGCTCCGTCTGCCCACAATCTCAATATCCTGCTTTGTATAACGCGTAATTGATTTTTTTAAACATTAACATTAACTATCAAAATTTTTTAACCTTACGTTATTTTTCGTATTTGTCTCACGTGGCATAACCAGCTGTTCTTAGCTAACAATTGTGTAGCATTTTTGAACAGTTCTTTGGTATTATGCCATCTCTGAGGCAATGTTCGTGTACATATTTTTATGCAGTTACCTTTGATTTTAATGTATATATTTTTACATTATAATGTATTTCTCACAAATGACATTCTTCGGTATTATGCCATCTCTGAGGCAATGTTCGTGTACATATTTTTATGCAGTTACCTTTTATTTTAATGTATATATTTTTACATTATGATGTATTTCTCACACATGACATTACACTGCCTATTTTGGTATGACCAGCTACTTAGAGCTAACGCTTTCGTGTAGCAACACTAAGTAGTGATCAGCTTCATATCATGGTACAGGCCACTTTCAGTGCATATCTCAACTTCATCAATTGCACAAAGACCACTCTACAAATGTCATGACCACGACGTCGAGCACTCTAGCTCCTTTGGTCGTATACAAACGCATTGACAACGATCCAACCTGTTTAGGTTTTAACATAAACCTGGCAAATTCAGAGGCGATTTACCTGGAAATCTTCACGCTGCGGCTCCCAAAACTTACACTGCTCTATTTTGCCTCACGTGGTATGACCGACCACTAGAGCTAACAATTTGTGTAGCAATTCCTAGTGGTTACCTGGCATCATATCATTGTTGAAGCAACCAACAAGCATATTTTAGCCCAGCATTTATGGTTCATCATATTTTTGCTTAACTTGGTTCGAACTTTGTCATGCATTTCTTATCTAGCCTCGCAGAGAGGAATTCTTTTTCCTTTTTTCAGAGAGGAAGTGTTGTAACGACACAAATTAATGGCCGACATATTGCGTAAATTAAATTAAATTTTATTTACCTTGCTCCAATGAGAAAAAAGCGCAATTTGCCGTTTAACCAATAGTGTGCAAGTAGACATATATTACTATGGCATGCTATTTAAGTACGGTAATTTACCATGCAAGTCAGTTGTCGCATTTGCATTCTGCTTTGCGTTACGCGTGTGCGTTCTGTCGGCTGTCAATACCTACGCTGGTAATTTGATAGTTTCACCAACAATTGGCTACATCCGTGACTCATCTTGTTGCGGTACAACCAGCGAGAAGAGCCAATAAATTGCAGAACCTGAACGATGTTATCCACATCGTGATTACAACTCTACAATGGGAGCAACAGCAATCAGAGTCCACTCAAGGCTCCAGGACATCTTCACACTCTGAATAATTCAGGAGAACGCACGACCAGGCCCTCCTAAGGCCCCCTTTATCAGTAACAAATCTCTATTCAGAGCACCTTAACCGAGTTTGTAACGTCGTACGGCATTTACTTGAAGCCGGGGCGTTTACAAATTCAACACTACAAATAATCAATTGCTAGGCATTTTCTCGAATTACACCTTTGTTTATCCCATTATCAGTTATTTGAATTTTGACGACGAGTCTATAAATATTTATATAATCAATTATTGTACAAATGCGCTTAATTAAAAAGACCGTTTTCCTTTATCATAATAATAATAACAACAGCAATAATAATAATAATAATAATAATAATAATAATAATAATACAATAAATTTCAGTTTTATTGGTTTATTATTATTATTATAACAAAACATTTATTTGGTAATAAAGACCAACGGCCCAACAATTGAAATGATGAGGTACAAATCAAAAGTAGGATATGTAAAGTTGAATGTAATTGTTACAAGCAAATTATTTAACCAAAAGGGAGGAGGGAGTTCAGAAAAAGATGTTCATTCTGATGGAAAAGAGATTCTATTGGACTAGGAAGGTTTGAATAGAGTACACATCGTGAAGAGTCCGAGTATCAACGTGGGATTTGCAGCTGTTTGACAGACGAATTTGATTCCGAGTTTGAAGGCAATGGAGGATCTGCTGCAGAAGTCGACTGACGGAGTTATTCTCCGTGGACCTCGAGTTTATGTAGGGTAGTATTGACTTGGGTAAAGTTGACTCGATTGAAGCTAGTGGGGAGTCCGCACGTCAGTGTCACGTGCAAGGATCACTGACTTTCGTTAAACGAGATTACGACTGATGGAATGCGTGGAGGAACCAGAGTCAGATGGATGCGCTCAGATGGTTTAGTAGGTTTTCGAGTTTCCGATTGTTTGCTGAAACAAAAAGAAGAGATTTAGTAGAGCAAATTGTGTCACAGTAATCAATATTTAGATGCGGTCGAATAAAAATGAGAATAGAAATGATATTGGGTAGTTTATATTTGAATTTGGGAATCAGAGGCGAATATTTGAAAAAAGGGGCTAGCAAGAAGAAAATTCTCGCTCCAAAACTACAAAGTAGCCTAGGGATACAAAGAAGTTTTATGGGACAATGAGGAACCAGTTCGCTTCCAATCAGACGTCTTGCATAGGAATTTTTAAAGAAGTGATTGTGAGCCGCCTTTTTAAATTCGTACAGGGATGGGAGCTTTATTTCCGCGGAAAGAGCGTTGAATACACTTGTGGCTTTGTATGAGAGATAGATTTTGTTAAATATATTGGGAGTGTGGTTGGGTTGGATTAAAGATTTGCTATGGCATTTAGCATAATGGTGACTTGGGTGAGCAAGTTTTAACAGTGATAGGCTATTTGTGATCTTATGAACGAAAGAAATGACTCGTAAGTGACGGGTAAACCATAGCGGAAATAGATTAGCCAGGAGCAGGCTTTCCCGATAATTCTGGCTGTGAGGGTAGACTCACTTTTAAAACCTGTTAGAAATCTGTTCACTGGCGTTAGAGCTGGTTAGATTGAGTGCAATAAAATTCGATAACGTATGACATGAGGGGTAGGACGTAGACCTTGAACAATGTGAGCTGGAGAGAGGGATTGATAGACTTGAAGCAGATTAAACGGGCCCACTTGAAGAGTTTGGAGGAAGTATGTTGAAGATGTAAGGAGAAGTCTAGCGATTTAGAAAAATAGATAGCAAGGTGTTTGACTGAGTCTATTAATTAAATATCAAGGGGACAATTTTTATGTGGGTGAGTGCAGAATGGGCCAGAATTAAGTTTCATCAAACGAGTTTTATCGGGGATTAATTTAAGACCGATTCTCCTAAGCTGCGAGTGCAACAATGATAAAAGCTGAGTGATAAGATGTAGGGAGTGGATGGATGATGTGGGGTTATTGTATACGATTACCATTTCATCTAATAACTATATCAAAATTGATATAACGTATGCAGTGTTTTTACTGCTGAATTTTCTGATGTTGGCATATCGTAAATCATAACTAGAGAGATTTACTTATCTATATGAGACTAATTTGACATATGTAATGTGATATATTTTTTAAACTGTACACTTTCCAACATTATTATCTATTTTGTGGAAACATGTGTGGTTTGAGGATGTGCTATTGCATAAAAGTTTTCCATTTGAGTCAGTGTACTGGTGCCTATATTAATCCAATAAGAAAGAGTCATGAAGTTGGAACTAGATCTGGTCAATTTGCAATATCTCAACCATTGGTGGAGAATGTTGCGAGCAATCTATTCTCTTTTTCAAAAATTTTCAAAATTTACAATCAATTGCCAAAGGGCCTTAGAGAAACGCCTCCATCTAAAATGTCTTTTAAATTTTTATCTACCGAACTAGAAAAAGTGTTCAATCCTGCTGATATTTTTAATTTTGATTATAATTAATACTTTCTCGTGGTTAAATAAAAGACAGGATTAATTGTTTTTCAGCAGCATAACTTCTCGAGATTCTATCTTCAAGTTTTGTACTATTAAAACTGAAACGTTATGCATTACATATCATGTTAATCAACAATACATACAATCAATTATTAGTCATGGTTCCCTTTTTTGCATAATAATAATAATAATAATAATAATACATTTATTTGGCATCAAAGGCCAACTGGCCCAATCATTGAAATAGCAAATCAAGGGTAGGATATGTGGAGGTGAGTGGAATTGTGACTAGCAAAGTATTTAATAGCAGGGGGAGGGGTTGGGGAGGGGAAAAGTTATCATTAACATCAAGATAGTTCAATCTGGTGAAAAATAAATATAAGCGAAGTTCCATTTGACTAGACAAGATCAATTGGAGATAGTCCGTGAAGTATCAGATCTTCAAGGTGAATGTGAGATCGAAAACAAAGATGAAGATGAAAAGATGGCGGCCCGGAGGTAGACGTCGACCGTTGGAGTCCATTGTCGTGACGAATGAATTGATGGAGTCGGCAGGATTGAGGCGAGCGAGTCTTGCAAGGATCGCAGGCATCTGTAGAACGTGATCGAGATTAAAATAAGACCAGGGAGAGTCGAAGTCCGAAGCGAACCGTTGGTGGATCGGTAGGGCTGTTGGGTTTCCGGTCCTCCGCTGAAACAAGAAAGAAAGAAAAGAGTTGGATGAGCAAAACGTAGTAGAGTATCCACAACGTGGATATAATGGGGTTAGGAATGGGCTGAGAGGTGGTATTAGTGAATCTAGAAGAAAAGAATAAGACAAGAGAGGTAGAGTGGAAGATGGCTGCCTGATGGATTTAACCCTACGAAGTTAGTTAAGAAGATAGCCTGGGGTGAAGTAAATGTTATGGATTGAGAAGGAACCAGTTTCGTTTCCAATCGGTCGTATCACAAAGAAATTTGTTGAAGAAGTACTGATGGGCTGCCTTTTTGAATTCGTGCTGGGGTAGGAGTTTTATGTCTGTGGGGAGAGCGTTGAAGACATTAGTGGCTTTGGAGAAGAGATAGATTTTTTTAAATATGGTGGGGGTATGGTAGGCTTGGATAGAAGAGTTACTAGAACGTGTGGCGTAGTGGTGACTTGGGTGGGCAAAGTTGGAGAGTGGTAAGGAAGTTGAGATCTTATGGATAAAAGAAATGACTCGAAGGTGACGTGTGAACCAAAGCGGAAGAAGGTTAGCTAGAAGTAGGCGTTCCCTGTAGTTTTGGCAGTTCGGGAAGACTCGCTTAAGAAATCTGGAGGATACCTGTTCAATGGTGTACGAGGAGGCGTGGGTGAGAGGACAGTAGAATTCGCTGGCGTAGGAAATGAGGGGCAGAACGTAGACCTTGAATAATGTGAGTTGGAGAGTGGGATTGTTAGTCTTAAAACAGATCAGACGGGCCCATTTGAAGAGTTTGGAAGTAGTGTGTGTAAGGTGTGGGGAGAAGTCTAGGGATTTTGAGAATTGAATGCCGAGATGTTTGGCCGAATCTATTATTTCTATGTCGAGGGGGTAGTTGGCAGCCGGGATAGAGCAGAATGGATCAGACGAGAGTCTCATTAAGCGAGTTTTGGTGGGATTTAGTTTGAGCCCGATTCCGCTGAGCTGCAAGTGGAGCGAGGATAGGAGCTCCGATATAAGGGATGAGGAAGGGTTGGAAGTTGTGGGGTTGCTGAATACGATGACCATATCATCCGCATATTTGAACAGCTTGAAAAGAGTGTCTTCAACCTGTATGTGTGCGAGTGTAAGGTTGAAGAGAATGGGACCAAGTACAGAGCCCTGGGGAACACCGGATCGGACATGGGTTGGCCTCGAGAGACTACTGCCAACTTTTACTCTTGCATATCGATTCCGAAGATAATAGCTGATAAGATTGAGAACATTGCCGCATATACCGCTTCTCATTAAGGCAGATTCAATTGCTGAAAATGACAGCGAGTCAAAAGCCTTGGATATATCTAGGAAGAGGAGAGTGCACTGAAGCCCTTTAGAAAAAGAAGAGTAGCAATGATCGAGAATACTAACTAAGTTGGTGGAAGATGAGCGGCCGTTCAAGAATCCATGTTGATCATCAAGGAGGTAGAAGTTTTCATGAGACTTAATGAAAGGGTAGATTAGGTTGTATAGGATCCTGTCGAAGATTTTGGTGAAAGAAGGTACGATAGTAATGGGGCGGAGATCTTTAAATGATGAGATCGAGGAAGAGCCGTTTTTGGGGATGGGAGAGATCGTCGAGCAAAGCCAGTCCGAGGGAAGATAGATGGTTTCGACACAATGATTAATAACATCTGCAAGTAGAGAGAAGACGTTCCAGCCAAGCAGCGCAATCATGCTGACTGAAACACCGTATTGATCAAATTGGTGTTTAGATTTAATGTCTTTAACTGCTTGGGCGACGGAAGCCGGAGAGACGTATAACCAGCGTAGGTTCTCGGAGTCTCCGTTGTCTACCATCTCAATAGGCGGAGTGGGAGAGGAAAATGAGTCGAGAAGATGAGTCAGATAATCGTTGGCGAAGCAAAGGTCGTCTGACTGAGAGAAGTTGATATACGAGGTTTTGGGCTTTTGCAACAATTGGTGTTTGATGATGGCGAACTTTGCCCGGGGGTTAGGAGCTGAGCGGATGCGTTTTTCGATGTGGAGCGCTTGTTTGTTGATAGCCTGTTTAATGAGCCCATCAATGCGTCTCAGAGCGAGGGCGCGAGCAAGTGACGATGTGCGTAGGCGAGAGTTGCGTGCGAGGTTGTCACGTGCCTTAAACAGAGCGTTCAACTTATTCGTCGAGTATACTTGTTGAATGGAGGTGGCGGAGTTATGGTGGGAGGATAGGATGTTATGGACTTCGGAGAAGCACGAGGAGAGGTTGTTTGGGAGAAAGAGGTCCCTCCAGTTAACTGTGTCACAGAGTCGGCGGAACTCTTCCCAGTTGGTGAATCGTCTGAAAGATTGGGTGTCTTCTCGAGGGGTGAAGGATAAGAGAGGTAAGAGGAAGGATACCTGACAGTGATCAAGATTGGGGAAGATTTCCCGAGAGCGAACATCGGTCACCTCGTTATTGGAGAGAACACAATCCAGTTGGTTGTTCCCTCGGGTAGGAAAATGCACGAATTGGTGTAGCAGGTTATCCGCAAAGAGTCGAAGCAGTGGGTGACTTTCGGAAGCTAGATTATGCCAGTTAGTCATGGGGAGGTTGAGATCACCCACAACGACGTACCGATCAGAGTGTAAAGAGAAAAGAGTGGAAAGGAGTTGGGCCCCGCGAGTGTCGTCGATGAGTGAGATATTAGGGGGTCTGTAGACAACGCAGGTAGATATGCTTTGGTTAAGGATTTGTAGCTGAAACGAGAAAAATTCCAAACCTTGAGAGTTCGATGTCGACAAGCGTTTGGGCATAAGAAGGGATCGGACATAGGCAGCTAGTCCGCCTCCGCGACCGACAGTTCTGTCGCTACGAAGGAACGTGTATCCATGAATGAGGAAAAGGTCATCACAGTGGATGGAAGGGGACAGCCAAGTCTCAACAAGAACGCATATGTCAATCTCGTTAGAGGACAGAAAGGCTCGTAGTTGATTAATTTTAGGCGTAAGTGACCTGCAGTTGATGAGGATTGCTGAGAGCGCTTTGAGAGAGGGATGGTTAGATCGGAGAGGAGAAGCGTGCGGGGGCTTTCCGCTGGCGGGTTGAGCGAGATCTAGGGCTGATGAGGGTGACAGACCGCTCGTTGACAAGGATAGAGTGGTCAGAGTCGATTTGGATTTCTGTTGTGTCCCGCGTTTATCAGGTGGGTGAGGCAGTTGTAGGGTTTGAAAGCAAGAGGGGGGCGAGATATCTGGGTTCGAGGGGGCACTCGGAAGGTGCGTTGAGGGGGCGAGCAGGGACGGAGAAAGATCAGGAGCTGGGGCGGAACTGTCCAGGGTGGGGACGATGATGGATTCAGTAGGGGGAGATGAAGTTGATGGGGCTGGGTCGAAGTTTTGCTTGGCCTTAGTAGACTTACGTTTTTTCGGTTTCTGATTCATAGCATCTGTCACAAAGGTAACTTGTCGAGGGGATGTGGACCTGGTGGACGGGTTTGGGAGAGAAGATGCGTTATTAGGAGGCTTAGCGCGGCGTGGTCGGCCACGACGACGTGGTAAAGCTTGAGATAGTGTAGGGGGGCTGGTTGCGGAGTAAGGGCTAAAGGTGAGAGGAAGGCCTTCAAATCGGGAAGGTGTGAGTGGGGGTGGACTGGAGGAAGGTGCGTCACCAAGGAGTCCGCCGTGAACTGAACGGCTTTTCTTTGGATTGCTCCAGCCCGGAAAGGCGTGATGAGCTGGAGGAGGGGTGGTGTCCGGTGTGTGAGTTTGTGCTTTCTCTAGAGTCCTCTGTAGCAGAGTGTAGTCTCGTTTGAGTTTGACTTGTCCGGATGTTAAGATGGGCGAATGTAATTTGAGATGACGAACCTCATCGTCAGACAGTCTTTTGTGTGAGGAGAGAATGAAGGCTCGACCCTTTCCCGAGGAGATCTCTTTAAGGTGGCTAAAGTTTTCCCCTATTTGACTGATGAGATCTGAGGCCAGATCGTCCTTTGAGAGTGGGGAGCGCGGAGACCAAAGAAAGAGGTTTCGCTTGTTGTGGTTTCGCAGGGCAACCTCCCTGGCTACCCCATTCAGAAACGCATCTGCTTGACGCAACAAATGGGGCTGAACGGAGGAGACTGAAAGGTTGCCAGTCAGT
>JAQBSW010008981.1:0-31136 GCA_029291075.1 Eudiplozoon nipponicum
ATCAGCAATCTGCGTTTTCACCAATTTCTGGGCAAAATAATTCGAAAATGCAATAGATCCGAAGAGTGTCTCCGACCAGATCAAATCTATGCTTGATACGAGTGGTTTGCTGAAAGTGTCTGTCACCAAACTCGCTTTTTCAGAAATATGAGTAATGGTTTGCTATTTTATCTCAAAAATACATTTAGAATTAGAGTAAGAATTCCTTTATGTTAATCAAACCACACATGATTTCTCACGTGATTTCAATTTCATAAAGTGCACAAAATAAAATCACGTTCATATCGCAGGATTATTTACAGTGAAACATAAATACTTGCTTTATTACCACAATATAAATAAGAAATAATAATTTCTTGTTGACTGTATGAACATTTTGTGCACAATCGCAGGTGTTAATTTAAATAATGATACAATTTCTGTAACTGTGACAGAATATAACAGATGAAATGTAGTCGTTTTCATTCAAAAGTGTGTCTAAAACAGATAGCGTATATGTCTGATCGACTATGTGTAAGAAAAAGTATTAAAAATATTCAAGATCATTCTATTCATATATATCTCCAATTTTAGCACAAATCAATTTATAGGAAATCATAGCAAAAAATCATTAATTATATATATTTTTTTGAAAAAGTAAAATTTTAACAGCACGCTTCTCAATAATTGGCGGTTACTTTGCCAATAATCCCGACCTTGTCTCTACTCAACGTTTATTATCCTTCGGGATAAAATATACATCCGCCCATGGATTCCAGTTCAGTATTTTCATCCAAAAACTTTCGAAATTATAAAAATTTTCAAAAGCAAACCATAGTGATTAAGCACATATGCTGTACGATGCCTCGTTAATGCGTTTAACTGCCTTTCCCTGTACGGGTTTTACCATGTTTTTTGGACATTTTTGAATGCATTCCAAATTGTAGCTGCATAATCTAAGATCGACTTAATCAAACTACTATACATTTGTAGATGCATACCATTTGATAATGCTATTCTCCTTTTTAACGCCCATCCATTCCTAGCTCAGCCAAATATTCCTTTCATGTGTCTCTCAAAGGAAGTTGTACAATGAATGTTTAAGCCAATGTTATTAGCTTCCTGCTGACATTTTTTCTCAAAAACATCGTTATATACGGCATTATGAAGATAAATATAATTTAATTCACTCCTACGGCCAATTTTCAACGCGAGTGTTTTTCAGTTGATCTTCAGATCAAGCATTATAAATAACTAATCAGATCGTAAATACACAGTCAAATTATTCTTGCGGAAATAACTGATATTCGGGTCAATTTGGTATATAATCTTGAGATCATGTGCAAAATTTGCAGACATGTTCATAGAGTACAACAATCTGGAATTCCACAAACTTCATTCAAATAAATGTTATTATAACCTGCCAAAGCAATTATTTTTCAATTGACCAACATATATAAAATTGAATATAACTGCAAAATATGTTTCTACCTAACTGTAAGTAGATTATCCAACCGCCATGTAAAGTCAGGTAAAAAGTAAGCCGGCCAACGTTTTGAATCACGTAAGTCAGTTTGCCTATTTTCTCTGTTGAAAATCATAGAATAAAGAAAATTGTAAGTACGTATGTAGGACGGGTGATCTGCTATATTCTGCGACCGTTTTTAAAGGAATAGATTTTTGTTTAACTAAAGCACGAAAACAGTTTAAATAATAGTTACTACCACACGCCCAATCAATGATTCTTAAACTGTGACGAAAACTACAAGGAATTCTTCTTCTGGACACTAATGTAATTGGGCAAAAATAGTTGCAATTCAAATTTGGTCTATGCACGAATAATAACTGTTACATAAGCAAACCAATTTGCCTTCCATACTTCAGCGGTGCGATTTGATCCTCGTTAATTAGTTTGAGTTATTGCTCTTTTGAATACAGAATGTTCACCATGTTGTGAGACAATTTGTGTAGAATGGTAATGATGCTTATCATACGAACGCAGACTTAATTTATAGATTCATTTGCAAAAAAGATGGTTCAATTGTTTAGCTGAAGGAAACGAAATTTGGCACCAGAAATATTTTACTCAAGTTAAATACATGTCAGTAAGATTATCGCAAGTAGGTTGTAATTAGAAGTAAAAATATTTCCATTATTCATCAATTAATCATAGTCCAGCAACATATACGTAGTTCTGTACTTTTTGTTGTAGAGGAATAATATACAAAAATGTATTTTGGGGCATTGCTTTCTTATAAATAAATTTAACCAACTATGATAACAAGAAAACACAAAAGTAAGAATGAATGAAAGGTAGCATCACACGTGCACATGCATTTTACGCTTACTTGCGAACTATAAGACGCATATCTTCGATTTGTTCCTAATATATATTTGATGAAGAAATTTGAGACAGTTGTACGATACGATCGTATATACGAATTAATATTCAAGCAGACTTGTGGTTATCATATATTAAGACTTTATCAATGCAATTGCGAAGCTATCTATCGATAGATGATATGCAGCGACTATAAAAATTGATTTAGTCATGCAGACGCTGTAAATGATGCCTACAAATTGCTATAGCGAGAGAGTAAATAACAAAAATAAAAGGCGAATTTATTGCAACGTATATTGGCGTTGAGTTTTGAGAAATAAAACTTTTTACTCATTCTCATTTTAGTATATAATTCTGGTAAAATGTGAACTAAATTGTTAATAGATAGTCAATACATAATTCAGATATGCGTATAATTTAGTTCTTCACAACTTTGAATTTTTTACTTTCACATATTTAAAAAATGACTATGATTCACTAATTAATTCTCATCCATCGAAGCCCGACCGCTTGAAGTTACTGGAGTAACAGGTTTTCATAATTGGTCGTAATAATTAATTTTGGCAAAATCATTTTGTGCATCATTGCAGGCTTGGTATATATATATATATATATATATATATATATATATATATATATATATACTTTACTTTACTTTACTTTATATATAATATCTTTATTATGTCCATTGCCTTCGAATATTACACAGTATATTTCTAATTAGGAAGAAAAACACATTAATAACAAAGTGGATAATGACCAAAACGAAGTTTAGTAATTAAATCAATTACTGTCAAATAAAACAATCGATTTGTAGATTGTACTGTCGAACTCTCTCACATAATGTGATAGAATTTATGGTGGGTATAAAATGTTGTACTGTCTTCTTTTAATAGATTACCAGTCAGCACAAATCTCGTGTTAATGACATTAAATTTTAAGTTATGCTTAAGTTGGCATATTACACTCTTTTTATTTGGACTAATTTGTTATTAAGATTAGATAAACTAATTCAATATTGCATAGATGTTATTGCGTCAAAGACGCACGAATCATTTACAGACGATATCTGTAAAAGTATTTGTGAGATGTCAAACAAACAAACGCTTAGCTAACAATGTCTTATTTGTGAATATTTACTGGTGATCCCTAAGGCTATCCATTAAAAATATGAGTCAAAAGGAAATATTTGTTCGAGATATCCTTAGTAACTGATATACTAAAACCGACCATAAAACACGAAAATATTGCAACAGCAGACAAAAAATTATTCGATGTGATTTAATTTTTATTCTGCCCACTTATATTAACATAATATAATTATAAGCATGCTATAGCAGTCTTCGTTAATACTGAGATAATAGCGCGAATCAAAACTGTTGTAATTTTAAACACCTCGCGTTTCTTCTCGTGACAATTGGGTAATAGATTAGTTTTACAAAAATCAAAAGACCAGACAGTAACATCTGGTAGAATATCTAGAGTTACGAAAACAGCAAAATTCCATGAACCGTTAGCTTAAACCTACGAAGCGCCGTTAGGCAGAGGTACTGAAAATCCATCGACTACGTCATGTTATTTAATATTAGGCACCATCCGGTCTCCAACGTTAGACATATGCGCAACTTCATGTCTTGAGAAGCACAATTATTACAGTATTGGGTCGGTTAAATTACTTATTACCACAAAGTAGTGGGTCATAGCGTACTTACTGTACGGCTCATCAAGTTATCTACTCATGAACAAAATTAAAATGTCATTCTTCTGAAGAACAAATATTAGATTATTGGAGTGGTTAATATAGAACAACCAGAAAATTTATAAATCAACACGTCAGCGTTGCACAAAATATTGGTAAATTGATCTTGTTCAAAACATTTCCGGCGCACGAAACAAAAAAATAACATTAGGATTTTATTTATTTAAAACGTATGTTGTCGTAAACTAAATGTAAAAATGCAAAATATAAATATTTTGGCAAACCTTTGTGCAAAATTGTAATTCTAACATCACAAAAGCAAATACAATTACATTTAAAATGTATACTTTTACTAGACATATAGATCTGTTCGCTCTATCTCGCTTTACTAACAAAATAAAACAATGTCAATTTTATGAACAATGCATAACGTAGATGATGTTGATGAAGCAAATTACCGTCCAGCATTTCGGCCGGCAACTACAATTTAGAACGTAAATACACTAATTCGTAGACTTTAATTTATTTGATCTTGGTTAATATACCAAATGTTGCCCTCTTCCATTATTCTCTACAAATAAACGCGTAAGTCTTGCGCATCATCTGTGAAATGATAACATAATTGTGGTTTCTTTGTGAATCCTCAGGCCAATTTTGATATACCATTGAAAATAGTTTATCTATCTGTTCTAGCGCATGACGATGATTCTCCTTAAATTGCTTATATTCACAGTCATCCTCAAAATACTCGTTTGAACATATCGATAAATTTTCGTAAATTTCCTCAGCATCGTCGTACATTTCATCTGACTGGTGTGCTAGTTCATCATCCAAAAACTCGTACACGTTTGGTGGTGCAAATGGAATTTCTGAATGTTCCAAAGAACGTACGGCAATTTCCCCAACCATTTGATTTTCTGTTGCATGTTGTTTGTCTAGATTTTTGTCAAGATTGTCGTCCTTCACCTCCATTTCTATTTCTGATATCTCATCCAGAGTCTTATTCATGGTTAACTGCTACGATCATTTATCTAAAACTGACAAGTATACTAAAATTCCAAATGTCAATTTGTACAAATTTGTGTTTATAAGCTTGTCAATGTTTGCGAATATTGTTTATACCTTTTTGTTTACATTACTTTGTACAAATGTTTTTTCATGTTGTCGCAAGCAGATTTGTTTACTATGCAACGTAAACAGAGGGAAAAATAAATTGTAACACTCTGGCTTGAGTTTCCTGCGAAATTATATAGAGATAAAATGTGTTTTGTGACTAAAAGAGTAAAAACCAAGTGCTATTTCTGCTCTGATATTATATCAGCTTTTTATGTTTATATAAATAATAAAATAGGAAGAACTGCTTGACAGAAATGTCATCATAGAGGTGAATGGCATTAAGGATTATGTTACTTTGGATCGTCGCATGCCCCATTTTATTAACGGATGAGTTGAATGGCATCGTTCTATGGACAAATCTGCTGTGTGCAATCAAATCATACAGGTACATAATTCAAAGTACCAACTTTCACAAATCGCGTTGTTGAACACATCGACATCATGTTCTAATAAGATACAAGAACATAAATTTTCGTCAATGTCAGGCGAATGAAAGGTGCCAGCGACAAATGTAGAAGGCGTCATGTCGACTTCAGGGGCGCCATTATGCACAACTCGTTCAGGAAGAATACCACATCAGCTGAAGTACAATGATTACGTCTATTACTAGCCATCATTTTTGAGATAGTAGTATATGTAGAGGAAGATATTTCCTCAGGCAAGAATAATGTGATGTATGTTGATAAATTTAAATCACAGTGGCTGATTGAAACGAATATTATTTAAAAAGAAATTATTCGTTTATTTTCTAGAACATTTTTAAAATACTTGACGGTAATCTGTACGTGACTGGCCTGACTTTCTTTAGCAAGCTGTATTTGTTACTTTGCTCCAATTTTCGATTATAATTATAAGATTTTCACAATATACACCTGCTATCATTTTGTCTTTCAAATCGTACATATTGGGAACGTTCCGGAATAGGTAATTTTATAGTTCTGATTTTCCAGTCTTATTTATTTCCAGGTTGTTTGATTGGGTATTTTGCTACGTAAGAAGTACTCAGTTCGTTGCCTAACACTAAGTTATCAAATTAATATTTAAGTTCGATTGACATGGAAGCTTATCTTAAGTTTGAGATCACAAGCATGTTAGCTCTGGATATAGCAGGCATGAACTTAATAGATGTGAACGAGAATTCAAGCTTATCAGACTCAAATGAGTATATTAAGACTGAAAACGACTTGGCATCTATGGGGCTGTCATTTAATAATAGGTATAGAGCCTTCACAAAACATGGCAACCGCTCCGGTCAAAAAATATTCAGTCCACCAATTATAAATCCGAAAAACACTCATGGTGGATCGGAGATGCCCAAATGGTATTCGAAGCTGGCTAGATTGTAATTGAGGAATTTACAGGCATAAAATGGCATTGCCAGTGAAATTCAGAAGTACCATTGAAAACTTTAAACAGAATTGCGGAAGAAAAATCGTATATTACATTAGATTTACGAATGGCCGGAATTCAACGGAGATATCGGCCTAGAAGGTAAAGTGTAATAAATGTGTGAATTATTGTCTAAAAGACGGGGCGTTAACTATCACTGGGTTTTAGAAATTCCGCCTTTATACAAAGCTTCTAGGCTGAATATATCTAGAGATGTACAATACCATTTCTACAGTCAGTATACAAATATTTAATGTAGTTTATTCGCGCTTCAACGCTTCGATGGACCGCGCGAATGATCTAAGTGATATTGTGAATATGGACGAAAATGCAACGCGTCAAGGAGAGAATTGCATATACAATGCGATTAGGGTGGACCCAAATGGAAAGAGAAGCACTAAACCGCTAGAGAGGATTTCAGCATCGAGTGGAGGATAAAACCGCTGCTATTAGGAGCCCTGGGTGGGTTCCACTGCAAAGGATCACAGACATGCCTTTAAAAGGCATACATAAGGCGAAAGAAAAAGATGCGGCAAGATCAAATGGTACCGAAACAGAAGACACGAGGGTCAGATTCTTCCTAAGCGGAGATCTGGAAAACATTCATTATAAAAGATGAATTAACTGGACTAGAGTTTGTCATCGACACAGGTGTTGAAGCAAGCATAGTTAGGTAAGATGTAGTGGAAGCAGATTGACTCACATTTGATTATCAACTCTTGGCCGCAAATGGTAGTCCGATAGGAGTTAGGTGGATGAAAGAATGGTCGGTAACCTTAGGCCAGAAATCTTCTTTGAACTGGAACTTTCTTGTGGCCGATGTCAAGGACCATATTGTTAGGATGGATTACTTGACGCTCTTCAAACTGACTCTAGATTCCAAAACTAGGACTATCGCAGAAGGCGAAGGGGTGTTAACATACACGGAGTCTAACACTTCGGCAGTTAGAACAGTTATTTTAACCCGTCCCACTGTCGCACATGACTGCCGATATCAACGAGAAACACCTTGCAGTGTTTCAGCATTTCAGTGCCAATAGGAGAGGATTAAAGAAAGAAGTAGAATACAAAATAGAATAAGTGGCTGCATTGCCTTGTTCACCAAAGGCCCAACCATTTTCCCAACACAAGCAACAAGTTGCTGTGTCTGAATTTCACCAATTTCGCGAAGAGAGGATTTGTAGAAGGTCAAGTTCAAATTTTGCTTCCCTAATAGTGGTAGTTCGGCTGAGGTTGTACACTTCCTATACGAGTTGTGCATAATAGTACATGTGGCACCGACGTTACGCCATGTTTAGTTGTCATCGGCACTGCTAGTTTGTCTGAAGTTGACAAAATGTTGTGGTCTTTTAACTCGGTACAACATTATGTTGATGTAATCTACAACGCGTCTGGTGAAAGGAAAACTTAATAATTCTTCATATACCAATGCTGTTATTGAAGTTCCTAATTGTGCCCTAAATCTATTGCGCATGGAAAGTAATACTATAGGAAGATCGTGCATCCAGCTTGTTGCACTAGTAAACATTAACGCAGCTTTCAGTTAACGATGCAGCCTTTCGACGATCCCGTTCGCTCAACAACAACTTGCCACTAAAGAGCTTGCGAACATGTCCTGATCTCTTGGACAAAACTAACGTAAAGTGATATAATCCTTGTGCTGCCGCGATTCGATTGACTAAATTGGTTGGAGAATCACCTAGATTCTTCAATGGACTTTGAGGTATCCGCTCGACATTTGCTTCATTCGGTTTGCTATGTGCATCGGCTACCACATTTTCTTTACCAGTTATTAGAGACACAGTGAAATTGAACTCCGTTAACCAAGTAATTTGGGAATTCACCCTGCGAGACCAATTAAGCATCGCTGTTTTATCAAGTATGCTGATCAACGGATTGTGATCTATCAATAATTTGAATTGATGACCGTCTAAATAACGCAAAAAATGTAGCACTGCGGAATACACAGCAAGAAGCACTTTACCAAAAGTATCATACCGTTTTCTCTCGATCATTAAGTTATCTGCTATAAAATCCAATTCGTCTTAAAATATCCTTGTCTCTTTGCTGATGCACTGCCTCTATTGCAAAATCTGAGGCATCTGCGATTAGCTCGAATGGCTTCTCAAAAACTAAAAATGTTAATGTGGTTATCTCACTTAGCATTTCCTTGACCCTTTAGAACTTTTCTCGGTGTTTCTCACTCAAGATTATAGACCAAGATTTCTTGATCGTGCTTTTTTTCACGTGTGAGATGGCGTGTTAACGATCCTAGAATTCCGGCTAGACCTGGAATGAATCCTCGGTAATAACTGCCCATGACCAAGAACCTTCGCAATTGCTCGCAGTCCGCGGCCCCGTTACGTCCTTGATAGCTAGGAGTTTATCTTCCAAAGGTTTAATTCCGTCTTTTGACAATACGTGTCCGAGATACTTAACTGTAGAAAATCGAATGTTACTCTTATTGGGTTTGACAATTAATCCATTTTGTTCCAGCTTGAACAAAACCGTTTCCAAATGCCTATGATGTTCATCACGCAAGCGACTAAAACTAATTATGTCGTCTATATACACCCTCGCAAATGGACAATTCTGAAGGATTTCTCCAGCCAAACACTGGATTGTCCGACTAGCATTTTTCAAACCAGAAAACATTTAAAGAAATTCATGCGATCCACTTCCTCCTGGTAATCTGACTGCTGAGAGTGGTATAGAACTTTCTTCCATGTGTATCAGATAGTACGCATTTTGGAGATCTAAAATTGAATAAACTTCACATCCCTTTATGTCTCGAAGCAGAGTACTCTGGTTAGGAAGAGGATAAGGATCACCCTTCGTCACTGCGTTTAATAGACGATAAATTCCGCAAACACTCCATTGTCCCGGTTCAGGTTTAGGAACTACCACTAATAGGGAAGCAAAATTGGAACTTGACCTTCTACAAATCCTCTCTTCGCGCAATTGGTGAAATTCAGACGCAGCAACTTGTTGCTTGTGTTGGGACAATGGTTGGGCCTTTAGTGAACAAGGCAACGCAGCCACTTATTCTATTTGGTATTCTACTTCTTTCTTTAATCCTCTCCTATTGGCACTGAAATGCTGAAACACTGCAAGGTGTTTCTCGTTAATATCGGCAGTCATGTGCGACAGTGGAACGGGGTAAAAGAACTGTTCTAACTGCCGAAGTGTTAGACGGTGTATGTTAACACCCCTACGCCTTCTGTGATAGTCCTAGTTTTGGAATCTAGTGTCAGTTTGAAGAGCGTCAAGTAATCCATCCTAACGATATGGTCCTTGACATCGGCCACAAGAAAGTTCCATTTCAAAGAAGATTTCTGGCCTAAGGTTACCGACCATTCTTTCATCCCCCTAACTCCTATCGGACTACCATTTGCGGCCAATAGTTGATAATCAAATGTGAGTCAATCTGCTTCCACTACTTCTGACCTAACTATGCTTGCTTCAACACCTGTGTCGATGACAAACTCTAGTCCAGTTAATTCATCTTTTATAATGAATGTTTTCCAGATCTCCGCTTAGAAAGAATCTGACCCTCGTGTCTTCTGTTTTGGTGCCATTTGGTCTAGTCGCATCTTTTTCTTTCGCCTTAAGTATGCTTTTTAAAGGCATGTCTGTGATCCTTTGCAATGGAACCCACCTACGGCTCCTAATAGCGGCGGTTTTATCCTCTACCCGATGCTGAATTCCTCTCCAGCGGTTTAGTGCTTCTCTTTCCATTTGGGTCCACCTAATCGCGTGTATATGCAATTCTCTCCTTGACGCGTTGCATTTCGTCCATATTCACAATGTCACTTAGATCATTCGCGCGGTCCATCGAAGCGTTGACGCGAATGGCTCCTACGTCTAGTATTTGTATACTGACTGTAGAAATGGTATTCAACACATCTCTAGATATATTCAGCCTAGAAGCTTTTGTATAAAGGCGTTCCTAAAACCCTGATGATAGTTAACGCCCCGTCTTTTTAGACGTAATAATTCGCACATTTGTGCCTACCTTCTAGGCCGATATCTCCGTTGAATTTCGGCCATTCGTAAATCTAATGTAATATACGATTTTTCTTCCGCAATTCTGTTTCTAAAGTTTTCAATGGTGCTTCTGAATTTCACTGGCAATGCCATTTATGCTGCAGCAAAATTCTCAATTACAATCTAGCCAGCTTCGAATACCATTTGGGCATCTCCGATCCACCATGAGTGTTTTTCGGATTTATAATTGGTGGACTGAATATTTTTTGACCGGAGCGGTTGCCATGTTTTGTGAAGGCTCTATACCTATTATTAAATGACAGCCCCATAGATGCCAAGTCGTTTTCAGTCTTAATATACTCATTTGAGTCTGATAAGCTTGAATTCTCGTTCACATCTATTAAGTTCATGCCTGCTATATCCAGAGCTAACATGCTTGTGATCTCAAACTTAAGATAAGCTTCCATGTCAATCGAACTTAAATATTAATTTGATAACTTAGTGTTAGGCAACGAACTGAGTACTTCTTACGTAGCAAAATACCCAATCAAACAACCTGGAAATAAATAAGACTGGAAAATCAGAACTATAAAATTACCTATTCCGGAACGTTCCCAATATGTACGATTTGAAAGACAAAATGATAGCAGGTGTATATTGTGAAAATCTTATAATTATAATCGAAAATTGGAGCAAAGTAACAAATACAGCTTGCTAAAGAAAGTCAGGCTAGTCACGTACAGAATAGCGTCAAGTATTTAAAAAATGTTCTAGAAAATAAACGAATAATTTATTTTTAAATTATATTTGTTTCAATCAGCCACTGTGATTTAAATTTATCAACTTACGTCACATTATTCTTGTCTTAGGAAATATCTTCCTCTACAAACTCCACCTTCTCAAAAATAATGGCTAGTAATAGACGTAATCTTTGTACTTCAGCTGATGTGGTATTCTTCCTGAACGAGTTGTGCATAATGGCGCCCCGGAAATCGACATCGCGCCCTTTACATTTGTCGCTGGCACTTTTCATTCGCCTGACGTTGACAAAAATTTATGTTCTTGTATCTTATTAGAACATGATGTCGATGTGTTCAACAACGCGTTTTGTGAAAGTTGCTACTTTGAATTATGTACCTGTATGATTTGATTGCACACAGTAGATTTGTCCATGGAACGATGCCATTCAACTCATCCGTTAATAAACTGGGGCATGCAACGATCCAAAGTAACATAATTCTTAATGCCATTCACCTCTATGATGACATTTCTGTCGGGCAGTTCTTCCTATTTTATTAGTTACATAAACATAAATAGCTGATCTAAGTTCAGAGCAGAAATAGCACTTGGTGTTTACTCTTTTAGTCACACGACACATTTTATCTCTATATAATTTCGCAGGAAACTCAAGCCAGAGTGTTACAATTTATTTTTCCCTCTGTTTACGTTGCATAGTAAACAAATCTGCTTGCGACCACATGAAAAAACATTTGTACAAAGTAATGTAAACAAAAAGGTATAAACAATATTCGCAAGCATTGACAAGCTTATAAACACAAATTTGTACAAATGGACATTTGGAATTTTAGTATACTTGTCAGTTTTAGATAAATGATCGTAGCAGTTAACCATGAATAAGACTCTGGATGAGATATCAGAAATAGAAATGAAGGTGAAGGACGACAATCTTGACAAAAATCTAGACAAACAACATGCAACAGAAAATCAAATGGTTGGGGAAATTGCCGTACCTTCTTTGGAACAGTCAGAAATTCCATTTGCACCACCAAACGTGTACGAGTTTTTGGATGATGAACTAGCACACCAGTCAGATGAAATGTACGACGATGCTGAGGAAATTTACGAAAATTTATCGATATGTTCAAACGAGTATTTTGAGGATGACTGTGAATATAAGCAATTTAAGGAGAATCATCGTCATGCGCTAGAACAGATAGATAAACTATTTTCAATGGTATATCAAAATTGGCCTGAGGATTCACAAAGAAACCACAATTATGTTATCATTTCACAGATGATGCGCAAGACTTACGCGTTTATTTGTAGAGAATAATGGAAGAGGGCAACATTTGGTATATTAACCAAGATCAAATAAATTAAAGTCTACGAATTAGTGTATTTACGTTCTAAATTGTAGTTGCCGGCCGAAATGCTGGACGGTAATTTGCTTCATCAACATCATCTACGTTATGCATTGTTCATAAAATTGACATTGTTTTATTTTGTTAGTAAAGCGAGATAGAGCGAACAGATCTATATGTCTAGTAAAAGTATACATTTTAAATGTAATTGTATTTGCTTTTGTGATGTTAGAATTACAATTTTGCACAAAGGTTTGCCAAAATATTTATATTTTGCATTTTTACATTTAGTTTACGACAACATACGTTTTAAATAAATAAAATCCTAATGTTATTTTTTTGTTTCGTGCGCCGGAAATGTTTGGAACAAGATCAATTTACCAATATTTTGTGCAACGCTGACGTGTTGATTTATAAATTTTCTGGTTGTTCTACATTAACCACTCCAATAATCTAATATTTGTTCTTCAGAAGAATGACATTTTAATTTTGTTCATGAGTAGATAACTTGATGAGCCGTACAGTAAGTACGCTATGACCCACTACTTTGTGGTAATAAGTAATTTAACCGACCCAATACTGTAATAATTGTGCTTCTCAAGACATGAAGTTGCGCATATGTCTAACGTTGGAGACCGGATGGTGCCTAATATTAAATAACATGACGTAGTCGATGGATTTTCAGTACCTCTGCCTAACGGCGCTTCGTAGGTTTAAGCTAACGGTTCATGGAATTTTGCTGTTTTCGTAACTCTAGATATTCTACCAGATGTTACTGTCTGGTCTTTTGATTTTTGTAAAACTAATCTATTACCCAATTGTCACGAGAAGAAACGCGAGGTGTTTAAAATTACAACAGTTTTGATTCGCGCTATTATCTCAGTATTAACGAAGACTGCTATAGCATGCTTATAATTATATTATGTTAATATAAGTGGGCAGAATAAAAATTAAATCACATCGAATAATTTTTTGTCTGCTGTTGCAATATTTTCGTGTTTTATGGTCGGTTTTAGTATATCAGTTACTAAGGATATCTCGAACAAATATTTCCTTTTGACTCATATTTTTAATGGATAGCCTTAGGGATCACCAGTAAATATTCACAAATAAGACATTGATAGCTAAGCGTTTGTTTGTTTGACATCTCACGAATACTTTCACAGATATCGTCTGTAAATGATTCGTGCGTCTGTGACACAATAACATCTATGCAATATTGAATTAGTTTATCTAATCTTAATAACAAATTTGTCCAAATAAGAAGAGTGTAATATGCCAACTTAAGCATAACTTTAAATTTAATGTCATTTACACGAGATTTGTGCTGACTGGTAATCTATTAAAAGAAGACAGTACAACATTTTATACCCACCATAAATTCTATCTATAAGACCCTGTCGAAGATTTTGGTGAAAGAAGGGACGATAGTAATGGGGCGGAGATCTTTAAATGAGGAGATCGACGAAGTGCCATTTTTAGGGATAGGAGAGATCGTCTAATTAAGCCAGTCGGGGGAAGATAGGTGGTTTCGAGACAATGGTAATAACATCAGCAATGAGAAAGAAGACGTTCCAGTGAAGAAGTGCAATCATGCTGACCGAGACACCATATTGATCAAATTGGTGTTTAGATTTAATGTCTTTAAATATTTGGGCGACGGAAGCCGGTGAGACGTAGAACCAGCGTAGGTTCTCGGTGTCTCCGTTGTCTAACATCTCAACAGGCGGAGTGAGATTGGAAAAGGAGTCGAGGATGTAAGTCAAATAATCGTTGGCGATGCAGGAGTCGTCTGACTGAGAGAAGTTAATATACGAAATTTTGGGCTTTTGCAGCAATTGGTGTTTGATGATAGCGAACTTTGCCCGAGGGTTAGGAGCTGAGCGGATGCGTCTTTTGATGTGGAGCGCTTGTTTGTTGATAACCTGTTTCATGTGCCCATCGATACGTCGCAGTGCGAGGGCGCGAGCAAGTGACGATGTGCGTAGTCGAGAGTTGCGTGCGAGGTTGTTGCGTGCCTTAAACAGAGTCTTCAACTTATTCGTCGCGAGTATGTGTTGAAAAGAGGTGGCGGAGTTAAAGTGGGAGGATAAGATGTTATGGATTTCGGAAAAGCACGTGGAGAGATTGTTTGGGAGAAAGAGGTCCCTCCAGATAACGGCGTCACAGAGTCGGCTAAACTCTTGCCAGTTGGTGAATTGCCTGAATGATTGGGTATCTTCTCTAGGGGTTAACGATAAGAGAGGAATGGGAAAGGATAACTGACAGTGATCAAGATTAGGGAAGATCTCCCAAGAATGAACATCAGTCACCTTTTTGTTGGAGAGGACACAGTCCAGTTGGCTGTTCCCTCGGGTATAAAAGTGCACGAATTGGTTTAACAGGTTTTCCGCGAAGAGTCAAAGCATTGGGTGACTTTCGAAAACTAGATTATGCCAGTTAACCATGGGGATGTTGAGGTCACCCACAACGACGTACCGATCGGAGTGCAGAGAGAAAAAAGTAGATAGAAGTTGAGCCCCGCGAGTGTCATCAATGATTAAGAGGTTAGGGGGTCTGTAGACAACACAGATAGATATGCTTTGGTTATGGATTTGTAGCTGAAAAGGGAAAAATTCCAATCCTTGAGAGTTTGATGTCGACAAACGTTTGGGCATGAGAAGGGATCGGACACAGGCAGCTAGCCCGCCCCCACGACCGACAGTTCTGTCGCTACGAATGAACACGTAAGCGTGAATGCGGAAAAGGTCATCACAGTGGATGGATGGGGACAGCCAAGTTTCAACAAGAAAGTGTATGCCCAGCTCGTTAGAAAAGCTCGTAGTTGATTGATTTTTGGCGTAAGTAATCTGCAATTCATGAGAATTGCTGAGAGTGCTCTGTAGGAGGGATGGTTAAATCGGGGAGGAGGAGCGTGCGGGGACTTTCCGCTAGCGGGCAGGGCGAGATCGAGGGCTGATGAGGGTGACCGACCGCTCGTTAACGAGGATGGAGTGGTCAGCGTGGATCTGGATCTCTTTTGTCCCACGTTTGTCGGGTTGGTGAGGTAATTGGAGGATTTGAAAGCAAAAGGGAGGCGAGATATCAGGGCTCGAGGGGGCGCTCTGAAGCGGCGTTGATGAGGTGGTCGGGGACAGAAACGGTTTAGGGGCTGAGACGGATCAGTCCTGGGTGGGGTCGATGGGGGTTTCGGTAGAGGGAGTTGAAGTTGCTGGGGCTTGGTCGATATCCCGTTTGGTCTTAAGTTTATTCGGTTTCTGGGCCATAGCATCCGTAGCAAAAGTAACATGTCGTGGGGATGTGGACCTGGCAGTCGAACTTGGGCGAAGAGGTTGCGTTATTTGGAGGCTTTGTGCGGCGTGGTCGGCCGCGACGACGTGGTAAAGCTTGAGACTGTGTTGGGAACTGATTGTGGAGTAAGGGCTATAGGTGAAATGAAGGCCTTCAAATCGGGAGGATATCAGCAGGGGTAGACTGGAGGAAGGGACGTCGCCGAGGGTTCCGCCGTGAAGTGAGCGGCTTTTCTTTGGATTGCTTCAGACCGGAAAGGTGTGATTAGCTGCAAGAGGGGGAGTGGTGTCCGTTTGAGGGGTCTGGGCTTTCTCTAAAGTCCTCTGTAGTAGCGTGCAGCCACGCTTTAATTTGACTTTCCCGGATGATAAAATGGGCGATTGCCGTTTGAGGTGACGAAGCTCACCGTCAAACAGTCTTTTGTGCGAGGAGAGAATAAAAGCGTGACCCTTTCCCGAAGAGATCTCTTTAAGGTGGCTAAAGTTATCCCCTATTTGACTGATGAGATCTGAGGCCAGATCGTCCTTCAAGAGGGAGGAGCGCGGAGATCATAAAAAGAGGTTTCTCTTGTTGTGATTTCGTAGGGCAACCTTCCTAGCAACACAATTTTAAAAACGCATCAGCTTGACTTAATAGATGGGGCTGTACGGTGGAGATTGAAAGGTTGCCAGTCAGTGCTCGAAGTTGTCCCGTGGAATCCGCAATTTGCTGCTGGAGGTCAGTAAGATTCGAGATAAGTTTTTGTGTGAGGAACTGGGAGATAATGGCTGGTGATGAAATCTGGTTCATGGTGGAGTGAGATAGAAAAGCAGATATAGCGTAGATTACGATAAAAGACAGGAAAAGAATGGGTATTAATTAGAGAAAAATAATGAGTATTAAAATGTTAATAATAAACGGGAAAATTGGGTGAGCTAGGTATAAATCCTTGATAACTGAAAGCAAATTCCAAAAAAATGTGTAAGTAAATTCCAGATGGATCCTAGAGATGAAATCAGACAAGATATCCCGAGAATCTAAAAATAAAAACAAAATGAAACCCGTTATCCTTTAAAATTTTAATTTAAAAATTTTAAATTAATGTTAAAAATAAAATCAAAAAAAAACAAAAAGATCACCTTAGTATATCGATTGATAACCTACTTCAATTACCTTTAAATAATATCAATGCGCTCTGCAATTTTATAAATAGAATTTTGAAATATGGGAAATTACCTATTGATATACTAACGATAGTAGCTTAACCGTAGCCAAAGGTAAGTAATCCAAAGTGCGCCAGTGATTATAGACTAATCTCTCTTTTTCCTTCGTTGTTGAAGATAATAGAACGATTGATACTAGATCATTTATAACGTATGTTGCCGGCTGACTTTGATATATGCCAACATGGCTTTACGAAAGATAGATATAATCGAAAAATGAGTATTCAATTAAACTATTTGATATCAAAATCGAAAAGAGTAACAAGTGGAATTCCACAGGGATCACGTTTGGGGCCAATTTTATTTAAAATCGTATTTGCACATTTGGAAACTAAGATCCTTAACGGTCGAGTTTGCAAAATCGCTGATGATTTAAAAATAATCTTTCCAATTGATCCAAAAAATGTCGAATTCTCCAAAAATAATGTGACACTAGATTTGTATGATTTAAGTAGATATTTGATAACACTAGGGCTGAGAATAAACACGAAAAAGCCGAAAGCTTTAAATATAGGTAGCAGAACAGAATTTAATTATGTTTATTTGCATGATGCTGAGATTAATGATGTTTTTGAAATAAAACTTATTCAAGAAATTCAGGATTTAGGCATAATTATTCAATGCATGGCTTCTGCTGAGAAACATATTGAAAGGACAGTAGGCAGTCCCAAGAACAGATGGGCACTAATAAATAGAAATATCTTATCGAATGAAATATTATTTAAAATGTATATAATATGAATTAGACCGATACTTGAATATGCAGCCGCTACTTGGAATCCATTAAAAAAGGGTTTGTCGAATAAGATAGAAGCTGTACAAAGAAAAGTTGTGAAACAAATTAGTCTTATCTCCTGCACTGTATACGCCTCTAGATTACAGTTTGTATCACTGCAACCTTTATGGTTTCGGAGGATGTGCTATTGCATAAAATGTTTTCCATTTTAACCAGTGAACTGGTGCCTATATGAATCCAATAAAAAAGAGTCATGAAGTTGGAACTAGATCTGGTCATTTGGCAATATCTCTACCTTTTGTGGAGAATATTGCAAGCAAGTTATTCTCCTTTTCAAAAATTTACAAAATTTACAATCAATTGCGAAAGAGGCTTAGAGAAACGCCGTCATATTGTCAAAATCTTTTTCAATTTTAATACGCTGGACCAATGAAGACGCGCACAATTACCGTTGGCCAATTGTTTGCGACTTTGCATCTATATAAGCACGATGCAAAAATCACGCAGCACGCATTCTGCTCTGCTCGTTACATGTGATTGCTGGTGCAGTTTCTGTTTCACTGACAATCTAAGTCGACTATTTTACTTGCTTTTACCACGCTGTGTTACTTGTCCGATTGTCAGCAGTAATGCCAATCTTCTCGTTGCTGCGCATTCAGTCATACGTAATTGCTCATCTATTAATCCGGTTTTTACATCTACCAGCCACTTTGGTGTTAAAGCAGATCTTCAACAAGACAATTCTAGGCCTCCAAAGAGCTTCTTACACATCCTGCTTCGAGAAATCGACTTATTCAGGTGCATCTACTCAAAAAATCACCAGCCAACAAACAGGAGGACAGAGAAAGTGTCTAGAAGGAATTCTAGACACCATCGCGCTACAAACATACATAGCATCTCAGTTTTTTTGCTAGAAACCTTTTTCTGGACTTGTTATGGGCCTCTTACATTAAGGATCCACGGCACATCCAGCCGGAGCGTTACGGAATGTTAATGAAATTGCATCTATAATGTCAAAAAGAAATTTCCGACATATTGCGTTAATTAAATTCAATTTGATTTATGTTGCACCAATGAGGAAAAAGCTAAATTTGCCGTTAACCAATAGTGTGCAACTAGATATGTATTACTATGGCATGGCTATTTAAGCACGGCAAATTTACCATGCAGTTCAGTTGTCGCGTTTGCCTTCTGCTTTGCGTTACGTGTGCGTGCTGTCGACTGTCATCATCCACGCTGGTTATTGGATTGTCTTCACCGACAATTGGCAACATCAGTGACACCAATCTTGTTGCTGTACAACCAGCGAGACGAGCCAATTTATGCAAAACTTCAACGAAGTTTCCATATCAAGATTACAACGCAACAACAGGAGGAACCACAGCCCAAGTCAACCCAAGGCTCCAGGACATCTTCACACTGAAGAATCTTTCTCGGCATTTGCCGGAGTTTAGAGGCCCTTAGGTCACTATCATAAGGGGATCTTTTGGATGCTAGGCCCGGAAAATCCATATATGCGGAATGATCATCTATCTTGGAACACTTAAGTTCCTCTGAACTATCTCTTAAGCTACAATCCTTAAGTCCACTAGCCAACTGCTCTGTATCCTCAGTATTTAATAAACCAGACATGATATTATTAAATTACTTGTAATTTATGTATTATATTAATTAAGTAAGCTTACCCGGATTCACTGATGTCTACAAATTTACTGAATTGGAATGATTGAGACCTTGAAACAAATATTCACTTAAATTACCCAAAGCAAACTTGTGGTTCTTTTCGCTGATAATTAAAAACAATAAAATGACGAGAAGATTACAAATTTTTATTCACAAAGTAATCGGTGATGAACCACGCAGTGTCCCGCTTATGCAATTTAGAAACTCAGATCAAAACTGTCTCATTTCTTTTCACAAGACAAGTCCAAAACTTCGACAATATGAACAAAAAAACTTTCAAAAAATGTTTACAATATTTTTAAAAAATTACAATATTGTTTTACGAAACCAGCGATAACATCAAATTTCCAAAAATAAAAATTGATTTATTTTATATGAGAAGTTAATTGGTGTCCAATAATTAATTAAACATCTACTGGAGCACGCCCGACTTGTCCTGTTAAGGGCTCCCTATCAGTATAATAACTCTATAACTATGGCACTTTAACCTAGTTTGTAACGTCGTACGGCATTTACTTGAAGCTGGGGCGTTTACACATCTGTAACGACACAAATCAATGGCCGACATATTGCGTAAATTAAATTCAAATTTATTTACGTTGCACCAATGAGAAAAAAGCGAATTACCGTTTAACCACGTTTAACCAATAGTGTGCAAGTAGACATACTGCATGCTATTTAAGCACGGTAATTTACCATGCAAGTCAGTTGTGTCGTATCTGCGTTCTGCCTCGTGTTACACATGTGCGTGCTGTCGGCTGTCAATACCTACGCTGGATATTGATTTGTTTCACCAACAATTGGCAACATTCGTGACCCACCGTGTTGCTCTTCAACCAGCAAGACGAGCCAATTAATGCACAACTTCAACCAAGTGGTCCACTCGTGATAACAACAGCAGGAACCACAACCAGAGTCCACCCAAGGAACAGAACATCAACTTACATATATATAACTTACGAGAACGCCGCCAAGGCCCTGTTAAGGGCCCCCATATCAGTAACTAATCTCTATTCAGAGCACCTTAACCGAGTTTGTAACGTCGTACGGCATTTACTTGAAGCCGGGACGTTTACAAAATTGGCGATCGCGCCAGGATATTGATTATTGTTCTGATTTTTTTGGTATAAATAAAATTGACTTCCTTTTTCATCTTTTTGGAATAAAAATCGACTAAGAGTTGCGTTTTATCTACCGTGTGTGGTAATGGCCACCTTTAAGACAAATAATGAACAAAGGGTCTTATCTAGGGCAGACATTATTTCAACAGAAATTCCTCGCAGAAGCGCCCGTATAGGAATGAAGCAGTCAGCCCAATGAGAAAAGCAGACTTCGAGCTGAAGTGAACATAAATTAATTAATGTGCAAATTTGATTTATTAAATCGATGCTCGTTGTGCGAGCAAAATTCTATATATAATCGAGTAAAAATAAAGCATTTGTGGTACATTTAATATGTCTTCTGATGGGTTGGAAACGTTGATCCAGGCATTGACTTCTCAAATGAATAATTTAACTGCAGAATTAGGCATAATTAAGGCTCGTCTAGACGATACGCTAATAATAAACACGGAAGACATACAAGTACATGGACCATCCAACATAGGTGGACAAAACAATGGCGACCGCGCCGAAGTGGAATCAGGAGGAAATATGCCGGCGTTTTCAGCCGAATCGACGAGTTATTTCAGACTGTCATCAGAGTTTAAGCCGATGTTGGCACCACTAGATGTGGAAAGGCCACAGTTGTGGTTCGAAAAATTTGAAGCACCAGTTCGAGCCCAAGAATTTACATTGGAAGTACCTATTGTGCGTGTAGCTGTCCAGGAATTAGTGGACCGGACAGTAGCAGTCCAATTGGAATTGCCGGTTGACCTCGCGTATGAAGAATACAAAAGACGCGTGTTGGATCATTTCCGGGCTAGGCCTCAGGAAGTGTTCTTAGAATTATACAGCCTGAAACCATTAATGGATGAGATGCCCATGGATACCATGGCACGTATCAAGCGGTGGTTCTCGAAGCTTACCGAGTCTTTACCCGGCTTGCAATCACATGAGGCCATCATGTTCATGCTGCTGGATCCTACCAGATACGGTGAAATATCCAGCGCCCAGGGAGGCCTTGAAGAGAGACTTCAGGCTCTTCAAAGTTCGGCCATAATGACAAACAAAGTGGCAGCTGCATCTCCACGCATGGGTCCAGTTACGACATCTGACAGGAGCGACATACCGTATTAGAATTCTTCGCGGCATAATAAGCAGTTCCGCGACAGAAGGCAACAGCCAGTGGCCTGGAAGCAAAGTCAGTATATAAGGACTCCAGCTCCGACGAATACGACGTATAAGCGTCAGCAAAACCCATGTACTGCTCCTCGAGAACGCCCAGTGCAGTGGAGTAACAGGGTGCACAATCTCACGAATAAAGGTGGGAGAGAGCAGGGCACAAATATTAATCCTTTGGTGGCTCCGACGGGTAGATCGAATGAAGATTATCAGATCAAACAAAAAACTGGTCCGAACCAAATGGCCTTTGAAGAAAAGGAAGTGTGGGAAACATTGCCAAATGTAAGAATTTTCATTAAAGTTAAATTTTTAGAACTCTTCAACGGACAGCCAGTAATAATGCAATTGGATACTGGAGCTGATGTGTCAGTACTACCATTGACTTGGCCATTGAACAATGTAAAACCTACGAAAGCAAGTTTATGTCAGGCATCGGGCGCATCGATGGTGGCTGTGGGCGAGTGGGACACGAAGTTGTTAATAAATGAAAATGTCTATCACATGTCTTTTGTTGTTTCAAATACGCAAACGCCCTTATTGGGACTTGATTTCATTAGAAAATGGGTTAAGACGATAGACTGTCAAAAATAAACGTGTATGCCTATCGCGGCCTGAGGGAATAAGTTCAATAAAGTCTATATGTACCCCTAAGATGCAAGAGGAGACCAGTTGTCTGCCTGGGTGGTGGAAGAATCTTCAAACCCAATATAACATTATATTCCAACTGCCTGATTGTAGCGAGCGTCCAGGGCCGACGGTCGACCAGTTTAAGCTATGGCTAGAACTAAATGACGGTTACGAACCACCAAAAGTATATGGTGCTCCTCCAAAGAAATTAGCAGCAGCGACTCGAGCAACCCAAGAAATGATAGAAGCCGGCGTTCTTGAACCGTCAACATCTGTTTTTCGTGCTCCGATGGTTTATGTTACGAAAAAGGATGGTTCGCTCCGACCAGCGGCTGATTTTAGGCAATTGAACTCAGTAACTAAACCGGACCCGTATCCCATGCCGGCTCTGCGTGATCTGTTCTTACAGCTAGCGGGAGGCAAATGGTTTGCCGTGCTTGATCTTAAACAGGGATTTTGGCAAATAGGCGTGCGGCCCGAAGACCGATGGAAGTTAGCGGTACAAGTACCCCAAGGTCATTTCCAATTCACCCGGGTACCATTTGGCCTTAAAAACGCACCGAAAGTGTTCCAAAGGATGATGGGCTCGTTCGTGTCTGACTTAACTTGTACAACAGCTTACGTAGACGATGTTATTATATGGGCCACTACTGAACACGAATTACGTGTTAGGCTGCAGAAGATGTTGGCCAAAGCTGTAGAATGGCGATTACATTTTAATCCAGAAAAGGTACAGATAGGTCAAGAAGTGCGGTTCTTGGGGCAATTAGTCTCAGCGGACGGATGCATGCCGTTAGATTCGAATATACAACCTATCAGGGATTATCCGGTGCCTACTACTAGAAAACAATTGCGCCGGTTTATTGGTATGGTGAATTTCTATAGACCATACCTCGCAGGGATGGCGGTTGCGCAACAGCCCTTATCTCAGTTATCTAGGGCCAAGATAGCGTTTCGTTGGACGGAGGAGGCTCAAAAGCGTTTATCCTATTCAAAAAGAAATTAATAGATGCAACTATTTGACTTTCCCGGTAGTTAGTTTGTCAATTGTTACAGGCGTGTCAGACATTGGTATAGGAGCGGTGTTACAAGCTGACGGACGTCCTGCGCAATATATAAGTCGCACACTCACTAAGGTGGAAGAGAACTATACAGTCACAGAAAAAGAATTACTTGCCGTACAATGGGCGCTGCGGAAGTTTAGATATTTTGTCATCGGGGGACACGTGGACGTCTTTTCCGACCACAAAGCGCTAGTGCATTGAAGATCACTAGGTTTTGAGAAGAAACGTGTACATCGAGCCATTGAAGAACTAGAAGAGTACGATATATCAATTAATCATAGAGCAGGAATCGAGAATGCGGCGGCCGATGCGCTCAGCAGAATTTCCGCTGTTCGGGTTTCGCTGCTTATAAAGGTCTCTGAAGAACAGGGAAGAGATGCTACATGTCAGGAAATAGTCAATCAATTAAAAAACGGCACAGGGGTGTCTGCACCATATAAAAAGTTGAGTCTACAGAACGGCCTGTTGGTGCGGAAAGAAGGACAAACAGTGCAATGGTTTGTGCCAGAATCTATAAGAACATAATTAATGGCCTTTTGGCATGAAACGTTAGGACATCCCGGCGCTGAGCGGCTCACTGAGACATTGCAGTCACGATTGTATTGGCCTGGCATGTCCAAAGAAATTCGTAGCTATTGTCAACATTGCACTACATGCCAACGTTGTAAACCACAAAAACGAGAAAAAGTCACTCCGATTGCTTTCAATGCCACTGCACGAACGAGTTTCTGCATATTGACCTGGTAGGTCCACTGCCGTTAGCTCGCGGCGGCGTGTCCTATGTGTTCTCCATGGTCGATAAGTTTACCCGATGGGTCGAGTTTGTACCACTGAAGAAGATCACAACAGAAAAGATTATAACGTGCTTAGAAGAGCGATGGCTCAGTCGATTCGGTGCACCACAAGTTACAGTTACCGATCAAGGCGCACAGTTTGAGTCGAAAGAATTTAATCAGTGGTGCAAAGACCTTGACATAAAGCATTCCCGCACAGCCACTTATCACCCACAAACCAATGCGACGGCTGAGCGCGCACATAGGACGATGAATGAGGTACTGCGATGTTGGTGCCACGAGAGCCCCGGAACGTGGAGAGACAAATTACATTTGGTCGAGCGGGCCATGCGCTTTACAGTCTCAACAGCAACAGGATTCGCTCCAACGACCATGGTCTATGGAGAACACATAAGACTGCCAGGTGAACCTCTAATCCCAGGATTCTATGAGCGCGGCTCCATAGCGGATATTAAGGAACGCCTAAAATAGTCAAATGAATATGTAGGCGCCCCACAGCAACAAGGCTATGAAAAGCAACCGACACGCACTCGACTAAAGGTCGGCGACTATGTCATGGTAGCCAAGGTCGAGCCCATGGCACTGCAGGCTGTCAATGATGGGCCGTATCGCGTGGAGAGGGTGGACGCAGAGCACAGTACTGTTTTTGTTATCCTGGCCGATGGACCACGAGCTGTTGCACTGGATCGTTTAAGCAGAGTGCGAAAGCCGATTTCTGAGGGGGGGAAGATGTGGCAATGGCCACCTTTAAGACAAATAATGAACAAAGGGTCTTATCTAGGGCAGACATTATTTCAACAGAAAGTCCTCGCAGAAGCGCCCGTATAAGAATGAAGCAGTCAGCCCAATGTGAAAAGCAGACTTCGAGCTGAAGTGAACATAAATTAATTAATGTGTAAAGTTCTTTTATTAAATCGATGCTCGGTGTGCGAGCAAAATTCTATATATAATCGAGTAAAAAATAAAGCATTTGTTCGTACATTTAATATGTCTTCTGATGGGTTGGAAACGTTGATTCAGGCATTGACTTCTCAAATGAATAATTTTACTGCAGAATTAGGCATAATTAAGTCTCGTCTGGACGATACGCTGATAATAAACACAGACGACATACGAGTACATGGACCATCCAACATAGGTGGACATAACACCGTGATCGTGGTCTTTTGTGAATTTTGTTGGGTATATATTCGTGGTTTTGTGTTCAACCTTTTTTTGGGGGGATATAATAATAATACATCGGCATCAAAGGCCAACGGGGCCTTTGTTCATCTTTTCTACGTACAAAACGGTACCGTACGTACTCGACAGGCTCAATTGCGGATTTTTGGAAGCAATTCAACTGTGGAAGCCTGTTTTTGGGTAAGCGTTTCGTTAAAGTATATTTATATATTATCATTTTTCTTATAAATTTATGCTTTTAAGATCCTGTAAGATTGTTAAAATGTCGGGTCCAATTTTAGATATTGATGTTCCTGTTTGGGATGGAGATAGCGAGCGTAAACTCCGCGTTCTCCCCGTTTCCTGATTATGACAGTCATCAAAAACTGTCGAAGGTCTTTGCTAGACTACCTTCTGAATTGCAGCGACGGATTTATCCTAAGCTTGAGGCCATTAGAAAGCTACCTAATCCCATTTTGGGCCTACAAAACGAGGTAGAATCCTTGCTTGGACCCACGGAAACTGAGCAGATAATAAAAAAACATGCGCAGTTAGATATGTCAAATCTTGGCCCCATAGAAATACTGAGGGAATTACGCAAACGTTGGTATAAAACCAACATTTCTGACCATGAGGCTAAGGTTGTTTTTATTAACAATCTTCCCCAAACATTAAAACTCTTTGCCAGACAGCTCCCCAACACTCTCTCTATAGATGACTTATCTGAGAGATGTGAGTTAGAATATAGGGTTTTGGAACCCAAAGTGAATCCATCATCCTTTTCTTCACCTCCGCAAGATGATAGAATCTCCTCTTTAGAGAGAACAGTGGCGAACATGGCCAAAGTTCTAGAAGGATTGGCCATTACCAAATCCGAGATAAATCAAGTGAATGCTCGACCAAAATTCGTTTCCAAGTCAAATTATAATGGTAGGCGGCGATCAAGATCTCCGCAATATTTTAATAAATATGCTCCAAAGAACTGGTGTTATAACCACCAGAAGTTTTTTATGCTTACCAAGTTTGTCTTTGTCGTTCCGAAGAATTTCCGAATGAGTGTCAATTTTCACAGCTGACGGAGAGGACAACAGACCGCAGGCACAAGGATGCATCAGTATCGGGAAACGTCTGGCGCAGGAAGTAGAAGACCGTACTTTCTGCACATCAACGGCATCAACAGCGCTACAGGGAAGAAGCCAACTACAATCCGACATCCCAGTCGACTCTTTTCGTCCACGCCGAATTTTTCACATAGAGAACCAAACAGACAATGCCGGTCGCAATCACCAGCCTACTTGTTTGTATGACCCGGCCAAACAGCCCAACGAACTTCTGCACATTCTTGATTTAAAAACTGGCGAAGAGTTCATCGTAGACACAGGTGCGGCAGTCTCAGTTCTCAAAGGTGATTCAATGGCCGAGATGTCGCTAGGCGTTCTTCTCGAAACAGCTACAGGCGAGCCCATACCAACTTATGGCTGCTAATACCGCACACTCAACATAGGTCTACGACGTGAATTTTCCCACAACTTCATCATTGCCAAGGTCTCACATAATATAATAGGCCTTGATTTCCTTCTAAAATTTCGGCTCATTGTTGATCTTGCCAATCAAAAAATCATCGACCCTTCCACCAGACTCGAACAACATTTTTGGACACTTGCCTCCGAGCGTTTGGAGTTACAGGTCATTCAGCCAACCCCAGTGCATCATTCATCAGAGATATCAGCAGCTCTTCGAAAATACAAATCGCTTTTCGATCTTAACAAGTCAGAGCTACGAGTCTCCAACACGATGCATCATATCGTCACAGAAGGACAATCTATTGCACTCAAGAAGCGACCACTGGCTCCTGCTAAGCTGAAAGCTGCCCAAGAAGAATTCTCAACGCTTTTGGAAGAGGGAATCATCAGACCATCGAAAAGTTCATGGGCGTCACCACTGCACTTATTCTCTAAATCAAACGGATCGTACAGAGCCTGTAGAGACTACCGTAAGCTAAATTCAATGACAAAATCTGATGCATATCCTATTCCAAATATCAACACCTTACTTGAAAAACTCAACGGCAGCAATTTCTTCTCAGTGATTGACCTCAGACAAGCGTACCATCACATACCGGTAGCACCAGAGGATATCGAGAAAACTGCAGTCGTCACTCCATTTGGCCTTTTTGAATATCTTTACATGCCTTTTTGGACTTAAGTGTGCTACTCAGACATTTCAAAGATTCATAGACAACATACTTCGCGACGACTCTGCTTATTGTATGTCATATCTCGATGACATTATGGTATTCAGTCCAGATCTAGAATCTCATGCGAAACATCTACGAAATGTCCTCTCACGCTTATCCAACGACGGACTCAAGATCAACTGTGACAAGACGCAGATTGCAACTTCATCCGTCGACTTCTTAGGGCATCGTATCACGGCCAAAGGTATTCAACCGTTGCCGTCAAAGACGAATTCAATCAAGAATATCAAGTCACCAAGGACTTTGAGCGATTTGCAGAAAATCCTGGGAGTACTAAACTATTATCGCAAGTTCCTTCCAGGCCTTTCGAAACAACTTTATCCTTTGTGCAGGCACCTGCGGAACCGAAAAGGACTTAGCAAGAATTCCATCATTGCTTGGTCATCCGAAGACGAGGAATTACTTCGACTTGCCATCAACTCGTTAGCAAATGCCACAATGCTAACGCATCCAGATTTCGAAAAGCCATTTCTACTCACGACAGATGCTTCTGAATTCGCTATTGGAGCCACTTTGGAACAAGAGATCGACGGAGTTCGGAAGCCTATCAGTTTCTACTCGCGTACTCTCCAACCAGTAGAAACGAGGTACGACACTTTCGGCCGAGAACTTCTCGCCATCCACGACGCAGTGCGCCATTTTATCAGCATCATTGGCAGTAGCAGATTTGTTGTTTTCACAGATCATGCACCACTAGTTAGCGCACTTCGAAACGCAACTTCATCTATCGCCAAGTACCCTGCCAGAGTGGAAAGACAGCTTTCTCGTCTAAGCGAATGGCAATTTGACGTCTTTCACGTCAAGGGCAAACAGAACTTCATCGCAGATGCCCTGTCCAGGCCAGACGTCTCTCTACAACCACCTTCGCCGTCACCATTCACTGTCAACTCCGTGGCACTCAGTGAACCTGCACTAACGCCAACTCTCCTGCGAACTGAACAACGCGGTGACATTCACATTCAAAGATCAATAGCCCGTCACCCAACCAAGTTCATATGCCGTCTGTGGGAAGGCTTACCAATTGTTTACTTCACGGGTACGCAGCCCAACAAGCCAGTTCTGCCGACCAGCCTTCAGAGGAAGGTTTTCGATTCAATTCACTCAATTTCTCACCCAGGAAGCCAAGCGACTGTCCGACTTCTTACAGATCGTTTCTGGGGTCACAGACTTAGGCAGAATGTTAAACGATGGGTCTCAGAGTGTGCAATTTGTCAGAAAAACAAGATCACACGACACACTCGTTCTAAGTTGCAACATTTTTGGTCTACTTCTCGCCTAGCCATCGTCCACATCGACATAGTTCATCTGACAAAGGTTCAAGGTTTCAGCTACCTTCTAACTATGATCGATAGATTTACACGGTGGCCTGCGGCATTACCTCTTGGCACCATTTCTGCAGACGAAGTAACTAACGGTTTTATCTCTGCATGGATATCCAATTACGGTGTTCCCAATGAGGTCATCACGGACAGAGGCACTTGCTTCTCATCTGATCGTTTCAAAACCACCTTGCGGTACATGGGATGCATCTTACGCCAGACGACTGCCTACCATCCCCAAGCTAATGGCATGGTAGAGAGAATGCATAGGGAACTCAAAGCAGCTTTAGCATCCTCGTCCATTAATGGCAACTGGGTCGATGCACTACCTTTAGTTCTGCTGGCCATGCGTTCCCGTACTCGTGAATCCATTAAAACGTCTGCGTCACAACTCTTGTATGGCATGGATCTACGCCTGCCTAGTCAGCTCCCACGTCTACTACCGGCACAAGATGACCCACAAAACGAAGCTACCCGCCTTCGACTTCATTTCGGTAACATGTCCGAACAGCAGGCAAGACACACGCCTCGTCCAGTCTTCGTTCACCCACAGCTCCACAGCTACAAGAGAGTACTCGTTTGCAACAATAATGCTGTTGCACCACTACAACCCAAGTATCGCGGTCCTTACCCGATTTTACTCAGACAGCCAAAATACTTCATCATTATGCAAGGCGCTACACCGACATCAGTAAGCATAGACAGGTTGAAACCGTTTATCGAACCACCTGATCCTGAGAGCGTTCAACCTTCTACACACGTCTCAGGCTCCATCTGCTCACAATCTCAATATCCTGATTTGTATAACGCGTAATTGATTTTTTTAAACATTAACATTAACTATCAAATTTTTTTAACCTTACGTTATTTTTCGTATTTGTCTCACGTGGCATAACCAGCTGTTCTTAGCTAACAATTGTGTAGCATTTTTGAACAGTTCTTTGGTATTATGCCATCTCTGAGGCAATGTTCGTGTACATATTTTTATGCAATTACCTTTGATTTTAATGTATATATTTTACATTATAATGTATTTCTCACACATGACATTACACTGCCTATTTTGGTATGACCAGCTACTTAGAGCTAACGCTTTCGTGTAGCAACACTAAGTAGTGATCAGCTTCATATCATGGTACAGGCCACTTTCAATGCATATCTCAACTTTATCTATTTCACAAAGACCACTCTACAAATGTCATGACCACAACGTCGAGCACTCTAGCTCCTTTGGTCGTATACAAACACATTGACAACGATCCAACCTGCTTAGGTTTTAACTTAAACCTGGCAAATTCAGAGGCGATTTACCTCGAAATCTTCACGCTGCGGCTCCAAAAACTTACACTGCTCTATTTTGCCTCACGTGCTATGACCGACCACTAGAGCTAACAATTTGTGTAGCAATTCCTAGTGGTTACCTGGCATAATATCATTGTTGAAGCAACCAACAAGCATATTTAAGCCCAGCACTTATGGTTCATCATATTTTTGCTTAACTTGGTTCGAACTCTGTCATGCATTTCTTATCTAGCCTCGCAGAGAGGAATTTTTTTTCTTTTTTTTTCAGAGAGGAAAGTGTTGTAACGACACAAATCAATGGCCGACATATTGCGTAAATTAAATTCAAATTTATTTACGTTGCACCAATGAGAAAAAAGCAAATTGCCGTTTAACCACGTTTAACCACGTTTAACCAATAGTATGCAAGTACACATATTGCATGCTATTTAAGCACGGTAATTTACCATGCAAGTCAGTTGGTCGTATCTGCGTTCTGCCTCGTCTTACACATGTGCGTGCTGTCGGCTGTCAATACCTACGCTGGATATTGATTTGTTTCACCAACAATTGGCAGCATTCGTGACTCACCGTGTTGCACTTCAGCCAGCAAGACGAGCCAATTAATGCAGAACTTCAACCAAATCGTCCACTCGTGATAACAACAGCAGGAACCACAACCAGAGTCCACCCAAGGAACAGAACATCAACTTACATATATATAACTTACGAGAACGCCGCCAAGGCCCTGTTAAGGGCCCCCATATCAGTAACTAATCTCTATTCAGAGCACCTTAACCGAGTTTGTAACGTCGTACGGCATTTA
>JAQBSW010008982.1:0-31135 GCA_029291075.1 Eudiplozoon nipponicum
GTGTATTAGATGTTGGTCAACTAGTAAGGAATTAGTTCAAATAGGACCAGAATGGTAAACAAAGTTCAGTATGAACGAAAGATATTATCTCATTGGCACATTTGTATCGTGCTTACTGGCGACTTATTAATAGGAGCCGGTATTACACCCAATACCACCTAGGTGTTTAGTTAAGAAATGTGGAAAAATTGGACAGTACAATCTTCTATACGAATTTGTGTACCAGCAATACTGAAGTAAGCTTTATATAAAGCTTACGACAATGCGAATTCAAAGCCAACTCACTATACATAATATATACCGAACCTGTAAATGGTACCAACACTATGGTTGCATACACCAAATAAACCATTGATTATGTATTAATTCTCCATAATATTCAGTATATGACTATTATATAATTAATTGAATAATGTCATGAGTGCCGCTAAATATGATAACTGATATCGATGGAGACCAGAGTGTGTGGGCATGCTTAATTAACAAATGTTCAGAAGTAGTTCTCAATTTTAGTAATCATTAGAATACCCAGAAATCAGTTGTGTTTGAGTTGGTTTTGTACTCGCATTCTCGATGTCTTTATATGAAGTTAACTCCACTACTGCTGGTATACAAATTGGTAAAGTAGATTGTGCCGTTCGATTTTCTATCATTCTTTGAAAAAATATTTGTTGTGCATGGGGCGCAATACCGGCTTCTACGCATGAGTAGCCAGTAAGCACGAAACGAATTTGCACATGAGATTATTGCTTTCGTCCATGCTGAGTTTGGTTTATTCTTCTGGTCGTATTTAAACTAATTTGTTGCTAGGTTAATACAATGACAGAAATGAGATTTTATTAATACACAATACGACAAATTCTTCAGAAAAATATATAATGAGAGGAGATTAGTCCAAGTTTTATGTTACCGTTTGCGCCAAACCAACAAAAAACGCGATATGGGCCTGGCGCGGTGGCCAATCTGAAATACTCTATTTTGCTAGAAGTTTTTCATCAATTATAACAAGCATTCCCTGCCTTAATGCTACTTGCCATTATCCATTTTAATATAGTAAATGTGCTACATCACTTCGCTGTCTAAATAATCCAGAGAAAATCAGAATATTTAATCTATATTCAACAAGCTAATATTGAAAATTTATGTTGTTAAATCAAGTTTGCGATCTTATTGTTAACGCCAATCCCATTATACGCATACATTTGTCAGTATAAACTAGGCATTGTGTAACATAGAGAAGGCATTTCACTGTTCACGCAATGTGCAGAATTAGTGCTAACAGAACTTGAACCTGTGCAGGTCTTTTTCGGAGTCTGTATTTGTCTTTACCGATACAGGCAGCCGCACGATACACACAATTTTCAGTTATTCAATATATATAGTTTATTGGTTAGATTTTATTTTATTTGGAGCTTATATGACATCAGTTTTGACCAAAAGCTTCACCTAACCAACCCAAATCTTTCATTATAGATCAGACACCACGTAACCTGAAGAAGTGGTTTAAACATATGAATTAAATATGTATATAGCACTACCCCAGGTAGCGTGGTGACTGTTCTATAACGACAGAGAGGGTGGTTAGTTGAACCTTCAGGTCTAAAGAGATGCCACACTGGCTCTACGTAAAGCAGAATCATTATTTAATATATACGTGAAACCATTATGAAGTATGCGATACGGTGGCTCAGTGGTTAGAGCACCAGATTCCAAAGCAGATGTGCCCAGGTTCGAGCCCTGTCCGAGAAAAATTCTGGCCAGTACGTGTTAAGTACGCAGTAAAGACGAAACCGGTCTACTGGATGAATTATCTTTTTTACACTATGCAATTCTTAGTTGATACTGGCAAATATACCTTCTTAATCGTTCAGTTGTTTATATCAAATCGCAACCTTGAATTTTTTAATTGTTATCACCGCCCGCGTAACCAATAGTCGACCAAGTATATTTAACATATCAAAATCGCGTTATTATTAGTAGTATGCTAAAGTGCAATTCATAAAACAATGGTTTGAATGATTATGACACATAAGAAATGATACCGCAAATTAGGCGAAATAGACTGTCTGTGATCTGTTAAATGCTGCAGTTAAATTTAAGTTGTTTGTGTGGTAAAAGTAACTACAAATATAGCACAGAAAATAATTGTATTTTATTAAATAATAGTTAATTTTGTCATGTTATCCTTCCGTTTTATAATTCAACAAATGTCTCTATTTGTGATTTGTTTACGCCACATTGAGTCACAGACAACAGAACAAAGACAGCAATCTGCTGTAACTAAAACTTCCGCTTGACTGTTCATGTGGGCAATAAAACAAAACGCTTTTATCCAGATGAATTAATTAATAAACCAAAATGAACACTGTTCTAAACTTAACAAAATGATCACGAATATGTTGTAATTATACACTAAAATATAATTTCATAAATGTATATAAAAAATGCCCTTAAGAAGGAACTATGTCAAATGTGCCATGCTATAGATATTTGTATATTCTTGTACATTTTTTTAGCCTTATTGATTTTAGACCGCCCGGTGGTCATAAAAATTATGTCTACTGAGTAAAAATTACTTGCTATTCTTTATTTAGAACACGCACGGTATGATTCTTGTCAACTATTTCAATAGGTTTTCATATTTAGATTTAGGAGTATCTGCATATATGGTACACTTTATTTTAATCAACTCATGAATTAATGGGCCGAAGGATATGTAGATAAAATTTCATAAAAATTATTTAGTTGCTTATTTAAATCAAGTTTGCGAGCTTGAAATAAACACCAATCCAATCATATTTAAAAAATCGTTGAACAACATAACAAAACTATCGCCAGTCGCATGAACTGACGCGTTTCGACCTTCCATGATCATCACCAGAGTTCGACGGCAAACTGACTAACGAGGATCAAACCGCATTGCATATATAAGGAAAGTAAAATTAGATATGCAGCTCTCACCTCTAGCAGTCTCGCATACATTGAACTTGACTGGAAATGTGGGCTGCACAATTTCTATGCTGTCACGAACATTAACTGTTTGCAGCTTTCGCCACATATACATATATAAGCAATACAATTTAAACAATAATTGATTGCGCGGGTGGTGAGTAACAATTCTTTAAATCAAGTTTGCGTTAGCGAGTAAACACCAATCCATTGTATTTAACCAGTCATCGAACGACATAACAAAACTACGCTGCAACGCACGGCGCGTTTCGACCTTCCATGATCATCACCAGAGTTCGACGGCAAACTGACTAACGAGGATCAAACCGCATTGCATATATAAGGAAAGCAAAATTAGATATGCAGCTCTCACCTCTGGCAGTCTCGCATACATTGAACTTGACTGGAAATGTGGGCTGCACAATTTCTATGCAGTCACGAACATTAAATGTTTGCAGTTTTCGCCACAAATAAATATATAGGCAAAACAATTGAAAAATAATTGATTGGGCGGGTGGTGGTAATAATTCTTCAAATCAAATTTGCGAGCATGAAATAAACACCAATCCCATCTTATTTAACCAATCGTCGAACAATTTGGTCCACAAATCCAATTATTAAAGTACATATTTAATTTTTTGTCTTGTTTTATTCACTGGAGTATTGCAATTTGGTCAACTACTGTAAATGCTCATAAGAATAGACCTACAACATAAAAGTAAGACAAATAGAATGATTCAGCTAAAGAACGATGAGCAACTCATTGCGATTCAACAGGTTTTGGCCACTTTGATATTAATTAAGCCGGGATAATATGAAAGTGGCAGGTTGGGCATATTGTAGCTATATCGTAGGAATTTCTTTTGATTTATGTTGAGGAAGATTTTGTTCCCGATTAACGTGTTTTTCCTTTGAGTGATTGAGGAGATTCAACATAGAAACGTATATGTAGAAGTATCGCGTGAAGGCTGGTTATCCAACCCACTTTTGTTATGTTGTTCGACGATTGGTTATAAACAATGGGATTGGTGTTTACTTCAAGCTCGCAAACTTGATTTAAAGAATTTTTACCACCACCCGCGCAAACAATTATTGTTTTATTGTATTGCTTATATGTCTATATGTGGCGAAAGCTGCAAACAGTTAATGTTCGTGACTGCATAGAAATTGTGCAGCCGACATTTCCAATCAAGTTCAATCTATGCAAGACTGCTAGGGGTGAGAACCGCATATCTAAATTTGATTTCCATATATATTCAATGCGGTTTGATCCTCGATAGTCAGTTTGTCGTCGTACTCTGATGATGATCAAGAAAGGTCGAAACGCGTCAGTGCGTTGCGGCTGGCGGTAGTTTTGTTATGTTGTTCGACGACTGGTTAAATACAATGGGATTGGTCTTTACTTCAAGCTCGCAAACTTGATTTAAAGAATTGTTACCACCCCCCGCGCAAACAGTTATTGTTTTAAACGTGTTTATCCTTTGAATGATTGAGGAGATTCAACATAGAAACGTATATGTCGAAGTATAGCGTGGAGGCTGGTTATCCAACCCTCCTTGAGAATTGTTAATGCGGGCAAGCTAACTTGTCGTTCTGCTGTGTTTAACTGATGGCACTTTTCTGAGATTACATGCAACATAGTCCGTTCGCTCGGAATCGATGTGATTTCTTTCAGTTGAAGAAACTACCAGTACCAACATGGTCTTTTGTTGATGTTTGTGAACGCGTTAGATGGAGTTCCTGATCCGTGCACCAAGAATCGAGGTGATCACTTTTCGTTGAAAAGACTCAAGCGGCAATAACTTTGAGTAAGATAATGTTATTTTGATTCGCGGCGGTGTAGCCAATAACCGTCCGCTGAAAAGGCGTGGTTTATCTGCGTTTCGAATGAATTATGAGAACATATGTGATGGTTGGTAGGGGTATTTGTGCAAGCGGCGGATGATCCTAACAACTCGTTCGCCATTACTCGCAACAACTACATGACGGTTAGTATTCTGATTTGTGTACATGGCGATGAACTAAACAACCATTATTATAATCAAGGTTGCAGTCTTGATATAAACACCTGACCCATTAATAACTTACTTAAACAACCGTTTGTATATAGTTAGTCGTGGCTAAGAATAGTCAAGTTGAACAATCCTGATGTTTTGTATTGGAATAAGTGTGTTATGTTGATGAAGTTAATAACTCATATGCCAAAAAAATATGACATCTCATCATGGAGAAAATATGTTCAACAACAATATGGCGGTTCTACGCGGAGAATAAAGCTAATAATCTATCCGCCGGACTCGGTGTGTCTACTCTTCATCGAGAAGAGACAGCGGAACCAACGTAGTGGTTTCTAGTTGTGCATGCAGCGATGAAGCTAATTACCGACTTTTAAGAAATTATATGGTGATTTTTCAGGAGATGAGACCAACAGAAACACTTTGTAGTTGCTTATTGTACGCTGCGCGACATTCACCAATATCTAATTTGCTACGAATGCTGACAAGTACAATTTTTATCAGTTCATTGGTCATTGGTAATACATACTTCACCATAGGTAAATGATAACATACGTAATAAAGGCAAACGATTATACTTAATCAAGCTAATAAAGACGAGGAGATCCACAAATTGGATCTAGCTGCACAATACGTTGTATCTGCATTCTCTGACTAGGAGGGAAAGTTGTCGCAGTGCATCTAAGCGAAAATGACTGCTTTGCTAAATAAGGATATCGCAGCGTGGATAAATCGAAACCTGACTGCCCATTTGATTAATTGTTTTTAATGGAAACATTTTATGTTTGAACATTGGAATGTATGTATATAGTTGCATATACTTTTAGTTTTAATGCTTTTAGATCGCCCAGGTTATTATATGATTTAAAAACTAATTAGTCATATTTTCGGCTGAAATTCTGATCTAATGCATATTTTCTGAGCTATCTTTTGAACACCCATGTTATACGTGTTGTACACTGTTTAATTAGGTTTACTTTACTGAACCTTGGACCATATTAATATATTTTGTAATTACTTTTAAACCAATAAGTTAATCGCCAGTATGGCGTATATATATATATATAGTAACGCAGAAACTATTTCGTTTATCCTTCTACTTAACTTTTAGCTTGCGTGCCAAATTATATTTAAGTGCACTCAATTGAACACAGTTTATTGAGAATTAATATCTCCCAGATTTATACGAGCGGGCCATAAATGCCAAAATTAAATTATATTAGTCTCTTAGTTCTAATATTAATGCCGTCATTTATTGTTTCGACTCATTTATGCGACTGGGGCAGTCATTCAAGTGGAATTGATTTGACTGTATCAACCGTTGAATGAGGTAAGCTTACAGTATAGAATACGGACAAGAATAACTAGTTAGCTGGGAGATGATGGGGAAAATTGTGGTAGTTCAAAAGGCATCGACCGCTACACAATGAGTGATGTTGGTAAGCCGTATTCCTGCTAAGACCAGACCAAAATTGGCTCGTAGATAGAATAGGTAATACACGCGTTTTTATTGCCGAATATAAGAAAGATAATTTATATATTTTCTGAGAAAAGGGGCGACAGCAAGTAGCTTGAAATTAGACGACGAATTCGTCTTAGCCGCCAATGAAAAACGGTGTTCAGTTAGTCTATCATCAATTACATGATTTGAGAAAAAATTTGGAATTCATTCCCACATCACGAACGAGTGAAACTTCATTCGTAGTGCCTTTACTTTCTGTAATATTTAAGATTGTCGCCAAACCAAATTTCATCTAACAGTGGACGGATAAGTAGGATAAAGTTTCCAATTTAAACTAGATAAAATTATATCTATACTGTCAGAATATAATTATTCACAAGTAGCACCTTCAAACTTATAAAATCGTGAAGTTTTTCGGAGAAATATGCAAGAACAATTTAAACCCCAGTTAACAGAACTGGTTTCTCTCTAAGTGAAGAAAATCAATAGACCAGCCGTCTTAGAACTTATGTATAAACAAAGCACGTGCTTCACTGGTCTATTTCTAATTGGTGCATTATAAACAAAATCCTTGAATTCGGAAATTATATGCAAAAACATCACATTCATAAGCACAATCACCTATCAATTCGTTATCGCATTAATTTCTGTGGAAGGCGGAATCACTTTGTGAGAGTTTAGGATTTCCCTACTTCAGGCTACACGAGCTGAGAAAAACTTGATTAAATTCTGTGTGGGTACTACTTATAGGTCGGGTCAAATGTTAGCTTTGCAACATCAAATAAACGATGTCCTAATAGTCTGTGGTGAGCCTCGCTTTAATTTGAAATCTAATGCGGAAAATCCTAAGCAGCATTTGAAATATAAATCTTTCTATCCAGGAAGTTGACTGAAAATATAACGCTAGTATTGTTCCAGGTTGAACTTTCACTTTACTCAGACAAGTGAAATCCGAATGCAATAAAATTTTAATTTTTATATAAGATATTGCTTACCTAATAACAAATGAGTTTAAACAGAAACAAGTAGACGTACAGAATTTAGCATGAACGTAAGGTATAATCTCATATACATACGTGTTTCGAGACTACAGGCGACTCATCTATATAACCGGTACTACGCCCTAAGACAACTTTATACTTACTCAAGTAATGTGAAATAGGTAGACACTAAAATCTTCTATACGAGAATTTATTTATTTATATTTAGTAGATTTTACTTCATACAGACTGGCAATTCAACTTCGAAGCCAACTCACTATGTATAATACATACCGAGCCAGTAAATGTACCAAAACTATGGTTTTCAAAATGCTGAGTCGGTGCATTTTAGCAACACAATGTATTTCGAGATAGGCTAAATTTGATAATAAATTGAGTTTTCCCGCTATTTCTGAAAATTTTTTACTCCAGCAAATCCATACAATCTGGCCTTGACCGACATTAGTTGTCACATTTCAGGTTAATCATGGCATGATTCAATTAAATATATATTTGTTATTTATCGATTTTTTCAGTGACCTAATAATAGGCGATTGTGAATAGGGCACTGCACACATAGCAACGAATTAATTCAAATAGGACCAGAAGAATATATCAATGTCAACATGAACGAAAGTTAAAGTCTGATGAACACATGAGTTTCATGTTAACTGACGACCCATCAGTAGGTAGATGATATACGCCCAATACCCACTATATATTTAATGAAGAAACTTGGGACAGTTGGACAGTACAATGAACTGAATGATGTCATGATTACCACGAAATGTGATAAATGATATCGATGTAGGCCAGAGGTTCTGGATTAGCAGTTATTTAGAAATAGTTGTAAATCTCAATTATGTTTAAATTTAGCCTATTCCAAATTCCAGTGTTGGAATCATTTACAGGATTGGTATAAATTATGTACAGTGAGGTGGCTTTGATGTCGCATTGTAAAGACTATAATACATTAACTCCATTACCGCTTGACTGAACATTCGTTTAGGAGCTTCTACCATCAATCTGCCACTATTATATTGACCAAATATATAGTGAGTGTAGAGCGTGGTACGGGTTCCGACAGATGAGTCGCCAGTTAATACAAAGCATAGGTATACCTTTAGTTCATACTTTTTTCGTATAAACTTCTGCTCCTATTCGATTCAATTTGTCACTAGGTGTACAATATATTACGCCTAAGTGCGTATATATCAGATTTCCGTAACGAATAACATTATAAGCTTATAGGTTTTTGAAATTTTCACCTGATAACTGTTTCAGTTTTGACTATGATCACTAGGCGTTGGTTTATTTAGATTCTCTTACATGACATGACATCCAAGGCACCATTTGGCTAAAGACTATAGTTTTTGGTCATCATCAAACGCTTCCGCGAGAACAGGTGTGGCAAGTGCCGAGCAGGAGCACTCTAAAAGTTAAGCAAGACACTTTTTTACAATCTGGAACTATTATACAATTATTATAATCAAGGTTGCGGTCTTGATATAAACACCTGACCCATTAATTACTTATTATACAATTACTTGTAGGGGACAAATTAAATTCAGTTCATGCACTATACAGCAACGAATTAAAATACTATTAATATCACGGCATGTATTGGGTTTCGTCTCTTCAAATATAATCATTGTCACAGTGGATGTGCCGTGATTTATTTTGCCAATCAAATCAGATTTTCGGAAAAGAGTATGGAAAAGTGCCTAAATTAAAGTGTGAATCTGTTTTATACAGTCAGCAATGCAGTTTTTTTATTGATGTGTACAGTGGATGAGTCTATTTTTGTGCTCGCAACTGTTGCTAAAGTCACGTTGAGAACTTTCTTTAAATTAGAACAAAATGTTTATCTTAAACTCATCGATGAAGGCGGAACTATACCGTTGGTGGGACAGATTTCCATTTCTCTGATTATTTATAGTATTTTGGTACCTCTTATTTTTATAGGATTGTTCACTCGAAACATTCCGATGATGAAAATCCAGGCTAGCCGAGTCAGAACATAAACGTAATTCACAAAAGAATTTCATTTTACATCTTAATAGCTAGCAATACTTTTGAATTTAAGACTGATGCTATACTGTGACAAAACTGTATAGAAAATTGTTATTTATGTGCGAGACTGGAAAATCACTAAGTCGCCCTAAGATGGGGTGATTTATATTGTTTTCTTTCTCACAAATGATCTGACGTCCGAGACTGCCAAGCAAAATCTGCACGAAGCGTCAGGGTTAAATGCACTAATCACCAAAGTACCCGCTATAGCTGCACATACTACACCTGGTCTAATTCCGGTATTGCTTACATAAAACTAAGTGTTAGTTTCACTTTAAACAAAAATTCGAGGCTTCACAGATGAATATATATATTGGAATAGTACCAGCACAGCCCATGTTATCATTGTGAGTGCGACTATCTAGGACCTGTGTGCCGTAAAGTTCGAGTTTTAAATGTGTGCGATGATTGCGAATTATCAAAAGGGCATTTCCAGTTTAGGCCAGTTAACTAAAATGACCAGCATTCAAGAATTAATTTCGTGAGCAAAAATGTAGTGCAATAAGAGGCGAAATTCTGGATAGCGCGTGCAATCTATAAACTCTCTTTCTAATCAATCGCACAATAACGGATAAGAGGCGACAATCGTGTGTGTTAACCTAGACGCCAAGTTTGGGGTTTGCAGAGAAACATTTTTTTGCGATTTCATATCCATGGAAAAGTAGACCGGAAATTTGACTACTCTAGAATCGCCAAGTGAATTAAGAAGACTGCACAGTCTTTTACCGGTTTCTTAATAATCGGCAACACTTGCTTCGTTCAGCTGGCGATCGTTAACTTCCTACGACAAAAATAATGTCGGCTGGCTTCAGCAACGAAGCGCCCGAAGATTCCATTAATAGAGATTGCTTTAGAGGCGATGTACGTGTCAAGAGGTAAATCAGGCACGATACTTTGTAGATAAAGATGGATTAGGATTACCTAAACTACTACGAAATACACGAATTTGTTCACACGAAATATCTACCAGCTACACAAACACAATTCCTAACGTCAGTGCATAGTATAGCAATTCCTTGGTAGACTAGTCAGTCAGAAATTAAAATAAGATTATTATTCCATAAAAGTCGTGAATAGAGAAGAGAAAAAGTGACTAGATAAGTTTGGTTTTGATAACTTCACATAAAATCCAATTAATATCCAATAAAAAGAGAATAATTTTGAAAAAATGCAAGTGTTAAATTGGCATGTGAAAATAGTTGTGCTTTAAGAGAAGCGTTCCAAATTGCTCCACCTTTGAGCAATTTGCAAACGATGTAGAATCAAATAATTAACAATCTGTGAATGAAAAAATAAAAGCTAACTATTTTAACATGTGTGAATGAGGCGTCGGCATACCTCGTAAGGATATAATATAGCACAAAAAGACATCTTTAATAATCGTATTGCTCCATTTCATTAAGGCCTGGTGAGTTTTTTTACTTAGAAAAAATAAGTTTAAACAAGGTGACGATTAGGATACTTGATGATTGAACACTTACAAATAATTATCGTTGTTTCGTGCTGTCTCCTCAAGTAGTCTTAACAATAATTTCTTTTCACGTTAACTGAAAGAAGAAATAAACTGTTGACATAAATTTCGCGAGTAAGAAATTCGCACAGATAATATACTTTTTTTCCTACTATTTGCAGAATATAGAAAAACTTCCTGATTCAATAATATTTAAGATGATGACAATAATGATGATAAGCGAACATTTGGCGCTGGTAAATCACACGCTATTCGTAAATTCATTTTCAAGATTAGGGTTTATCTTAATTACACCTCCCTGATCGAAATAAGACTAGACTTTTACCACGCAGAATAACCTACTGTGGGCACATACATTTTTGCATGGTTTCTTATCCATGTGATAATTCAGTTGTATGCAAAAATTTAGATAATTTATTATTAATGACAATACGTAGGCTCAACGACAGCACTCAACAGTTCATGTCATAGGTAAGATAGTTGGAATTCCAAAACAATCGGCGTACAATACGAAATGTCCATTAAATAATTGACTCGATGGTGTAGTCTGATCGTCAATATAAGCCGGCAACGCCAGTAAAGCACAGCATCCAATTCACACAATTATATATATATATATATATATATATATATATGACACTATGTGCTTTACAGCAAACGACAAGAGTGAATTTTTACATTTAGGCTGGCATTATTTACAATTAAGAGATTCATTTTTCAAGTTCATGCTCAGACTCAAACTGGTGAGGCGATAGAAGCGCTGATAATGGTTCTCGGACTAGTGGCGTGATTAACGGTCTACCAGTTAGGTGTGTGTGTTTAGTGAGACAAATTTTTACCAACCGTTCATCAAAATCATCATCATCTTTGTCCTCATAGGAGGTGATACACCAGCATCTTGAAGTTGATGCTACACTTCTACATAACTATGAACATTGTTCATCGTTAATTGTGAGCCGGAAGAGAACGCTAGGACGCCAATTCCTAAAGGGGTACAAGTTATCCTTAAAAATGTGTAAGGATGTGATTGGATACTTTCACCGACATTATATAATTTCTCCAACTTCTAATGACGTGTTTATGACCAGACTTACACTGGTAACGTATTTAAATTGACTAGATTGATTACAGTTACAATAGTGTAATTGTATGGAGTTTGACTGCTGCTCGATAGATCACTAGTCACTAAGAATTTTAGTTTCCCTTTTCAATTCGAATGGAAGCATAGCCTGTAATATGGAGTCTTCAAACTTCAATTATGAAACATTTGAACAAAGGTCTTAATTGGTCTGAAAATCCACTTTCGTAAAATATAAACTCACATATATTTATATAGATATTCATTAGTTAATTAAGCGTAGAAATGACGATAAAAAACTGCGTGAAATGGCTGCCCAATTGCAAAAAATTTCTTATTATCAGTGCTAACTACAGCCTAACTATTTGCAAATTTAAGAGGTAAGAACTTGTGCTGATTGAGATTAGGAAAATGGGTTTGGAAATCAGAGGAATAGTTAAACGATTGGAGTAAAAAATCTAACAAAAGTAAAATATTTCACAAATGACATATAAACATACATAAGGATCTACAATTTAAAAAAAAACAATACAGCTTTGTTCAAAATAGATACATATGTTTCAAACCATTACTGAAGTCGTCTTAACGGCTTTCTATCACTAGAACTGACGCATTAAGCCACATTCGTCATCTAGAAGTATATATATATATATATATATAAATACATTCTTTCTCTTGTTTTAGAATCATTTTTTGTTAAAAAGGGTAAATTGGAAATTAATAAAAAACAGCCAATCCTCATAAAATAGCGCAAAACAGGATAAAACGGCTAATTTACACATTAACGAACCATTTTATCAAAGGCAAATTTTAGAAAACGATTTCTATATATATATATATATATATATATATATATATATATATATATATATATATATATATATACCTATTTATCATTTTGCATTGCCTTTTATGTTAAAATAGTGAAAATTATCTTAACAATGATTTAACAATCAAGATCATGTGTATTGTGTATAAATAGGCCACATTATTTTGTGAATATATAAAAACAAAAATATATTTCAACGGTAACAAATTTCATGCGTATTCGCCTAATTCATGGATTGAGAAATTTACTGATTTTGAACTTTATTTGTAAATAGTTTACAGCAGCCACACAAGTGCTCTGTGATTAACTATATTAACTTGTGTGCGTATGTAAGTATTTGTATGGGTAGGGTTCAATCCCGTTAAATGATTAATACTAAGTTTGGTCACTATGTTAACAATTGTCTGTGTTTTTACCCGACTGGTTCTTTAGCTATGGCATGCGCAAATGTTTTATCCATATGTGGTTATGCCAATCTGTCTCCCCGGTACTAACACTTGGTTTGTAAATTCTTTCCTGGTTGGTCAGTGTCGAACGAATTTAATGACAGTAATGATGGTATAGATAAGCTTTTCCGAATTCTAGAACGAATATTCCGACGAAAACGGTATACAAATTTATGTAGGTTTCATGCCCATAAAAGTAAAAATCAGAAAGTCTGATTGGCGTAGAAATTGCTTATACAAAATGTAACCATTGAGACATAAAAGTTTAAAAACCGAAATTAAAATATGCGATATCAAAAAAATTCAAAAAAGCGTAATCATCGAGGCATCGCTGATGCGCCTTCTTGCCAGGCTAAAAGAAGAGCTTAAAATGAAGTTCTTTTTATTTAGAACAAAATAACGTAGAATTTAATTCTCTACTAGAATTGGTGCAAAATAGAAAAATAAAATAAATCATTTAAGTCATCTACTCTACTGGGAAGTCATGTATGTCTACAAAATATTAATAAAAACTAATTCTCTAATGCGATTTGCCGTCAATTTTTGACGCATCAATCCACTGATTAGAAATTGTGCAGCAAAAATTCAAGTCAAACAGAATTTTGGAGAGACTACTATGGACGAGAGCCGTATCTCTGTTTTCCGAAACAACATATAATCAGAGATCTCCGTTTCACACAGCTAGTAATTTTTCGTCGTGCACTGATTAGAAATTGTGCGGCAAACATTCAAGTCAAACAGAATTTTTGAGAGACTACTATGGACGAGAGCCGTATCTTTGTTTTCAGAAACAACATATAATCAGAGATCTCCGTTTCACACAGATAGTAATTTTTCGTCGTGCACTGCGGATATATGAGAAAGGTCTAAACATTTCCATCTGTATGTGTAAATAAGGGCAGTTAGTGTGACTGAATAACAATGGGATTGGTGCTTATTTCGTATTCTCAATCTGGGACAAAAGAAACCTTGATCATTTTCTTAAATGAAGTGATAATCAGTATGCATGTCTAATTACAAATAATAAAACAATCAAAGATTAGCGGCCATTGAAATAGTAGGACATCACAAGGGTATGTAACGCTGAATCTGACCAAGGGTTGCCATAAAAATTTAGATAAGGCTTATTTGAAGTCCTATAAGATAAGTCTGTATAAATTCAGACGACTTATTCAATCAAATCTCTGGAACGAGCAAGATCATCGATTCTGCTCACCGTTATGCTCAATAACTTCAATTACAATCATTTTTTTCTTCAATAATATGTGGAAATGGCTTCAAACTAATTAATTTGAAAACAAGAACGACTCAGAATGGCAAGTTAAAACAATGTCTCTACATAAACAAAAAAAATCTCAACTGAAATCGAGGTGAATACAAAAAGAATGAGCAAAAGATCACAAGAGTGAAAGAAAATTCATTTTAGGCAAATCGCAAACAAACGATTTCCTGGTGTAACAAAATAAAGTGTCTTTTGGAGAAAAAATATGACGAACACATCCTGCAATGGGAGTGACAAACGGAAACTTCATTTACATGCACCTCAGGTTTATGCAAAAAGAAATTCAGTGCTGAATTTGATGAATGAGGAAGCGAAGTGTTGTGGGATAACGAAAAAGAAATTTACTAGCAGAACAGCAAAAGTATAGCAAACAACTAGAGAAATTCAAACCATGTATGATGCCTTCGTTAATGTTTAGAAAACACATTATTTGGAAAACAATAAATCTGAAATTATAAATTCAATTTAAGAACTATTTAAGTTTAACAATTCCGACTGCATTCCATATTTCTAACCCTGAATCTGGTTCACGTTTAGCATTCGAAAATGGTGATATGGGCATACATTCGAAGCTTAGACCCGATGCAGGTAACCGAAAACTGAAAAATTTTTGTATTACGGTTATGGATGAAAACGACACGTTTAATCAGTTATAGTAATATTGTTACGATCAACTTACTAACTGTCAATTTTCTGATATCTTTTACATGAATAAGTTGGCATAAATATGAGTGTAATAGAACAGCTAGAGATGTCACTAACACTCGTTTTAAATCATTGCTAAAAATTGATTTTTTTAATGTTTTATTATTCATACATTTTATCGATAAATACAATAATACGGATAGTTTAATTGTAGCAGTCCGGCTAGATATAACACTGGCTTCCGCGTGTAATTAGTGCTAAAATATATTGGATGCATTTTATTAATTAATTAAATAGTCAATTAATAGAAACAATAAAAGGTGTAATTATTGTTTGGTTTTAAAGCTTTTAAGTAATGGCACTATGTGGATATTTATATAGAATTTTTATTTGGGAAGTATAATCCAATAGTAATTCATCTTTAAAGAATTCAGCGCAAAGTTTTGTTTCACCTCCTCAAACGTAACGGAAACTCAATGACTAATTATACTGGAATATACACTGACGCATACGGTATTACCTGGATTTTAAATGTAAGGCCTTATCACGTTGTCCGGGACCAGTTAAATTGGATTTTACAAAATCTTCATAATTACATTGGAAAGAGGGCAATTCGAGTCTATTAGCCACAAATAATTGCTATCACCACTTAAGTAATAAATTGCTGTTACGTTGTGAGAAACATGATTTGTCCTGGAAAAATGCGACAAGCCAACAAAACACTTTACATTGTAAATTATTTCTAGAAGTGTAAATAAGCTTCCATATTTGGATATAAATTGTCTCAAAATGTGCATAAAACAATTTGAACGTGCACTGGTATTGCCATTGGAGTTTTACAACCCTATGCGAAACCGCTAAGTTACACATTTTCTATTGGAAGCTTCCGGACTAATATATATTTTCTGTGTACAATTTTTGTGGAACGGTTTTTACTATTTAGACAAAGTAAATTATTTTGCTCCATTTCTTCAGTCAATCAGTTAATACGAAGGAGCCAAGGCGCTATTGTAAAATTATTAAAATTTTTTTAAATTTGATTTTTGTGAATACATTTTTTTTGTAATTGAAAACCAATTTCGTTTTATTGAACATTCATGTCACACCTAAACACGATTGAATCTGAACTTCTCGCCCATGAAGAAAATATAGCAGAGTAGAAAGCGTCCTCACTGTCAATTGTGCTGGATTCTGAGGTAGTTCCTGCGATACCAAAAATGGTAATGTTGATCTATGGTTTTGTAAATGGTTTCCTTGGACGTCGTTAAGTACACCTTACAAAGTCGGCTTGACAACTACAGGGACGCTGTTGTCGTAGCTAAAGTTAGAAGCCAATAACACGTAAATAAAGATTGGCCACAGTTCTGTAATACTCGTAAGATCATTTATTCCAGCTACGAATACGAAAAATGCTTATTTCGCATTTAAAGGACGGAAGTGCTACAATTTTTCATAGGCTATTTTAAGTAATGCTAGCAAATTAAATGTGCCGATGTGAGTTCATTAACTACATTTTCTATAAAAGGAAATATACCCTAAAATTTGCAAATATTTCATATTACGACATTGTGCTCAAAGACTTGGTCAACAGCCACCTAATTCATTGCGTTTACCAGAGAACTTTCGTTAGATGGCGAGGAGGAGAACAGAAAATGAAAAAAGAAGATTAAGAAGCGCGACAGATCGCATTAGTTGCCTTTCACTTATCCATCCTGCAAAATTTAGCAGACTAAGCGACCCTTTCAAGTTTGCTTAACTGCCGATGCAGTATAGAATCATTAATTTTTCTATTATTCGTGATTATGCGAGGACTATTTTTTTAGTGAAAATTATTTTCTACACAAAGGTAAGTTCAATAAGTTAGAGTCAGATAAGAGTTAGCTGCAATTATCATGTCATTGAGGTTTAAAAATGCATGCAATGTGCCAGACTATAGGCAATTTTAGTAACAAAAATTAAAAATAGTGCGCGAATGTCTGATAAAAATGTTCATGAAATAGTTACAAGGAGCGGTATTAAATTGAAAAATGTACAAATCAACTTAAATACAGGACCGCACAGCGGTGAATCTACAGGTCAAGTGCAGCTTTTGTTGCTTCAACAGTCTACTTCTTAAAATCGTGCCAAATTTCTCTTTAAGTCACCTCGAATAATGGCGAAATTGACTAAACAACTATGAGATCAGTTTTGAAATTATACAGCAATTAGCAATATGTGCCATGTCTCCAAAGCTTAAATAATAAAAAATTGCGTCTGTTGGGAAAGATCAAAACAAGTAACAAAGACTGGAAAATACATGCAACAGACTGGCGGCAACGTTAATTCTAAAGTCACAACAGACGGTAGAAAGTTGCAAAATTGGACTATTCAACAAAAAGTCTTGAATTAATAGTGGTGTTGCTGGAGGAAAAATCCGGCTATTGCCGCTTCAATAATCAATTTTTCCCAACTGCGCGACTAATGTATCTCTAAGTCACCTCAACCGCTGGCAAAAATATTTTCGCAAAGTCGAGATCAGTGTTTTCAAGTTAAAACGAAATAGGCTATATGTATAAAAGATATTCTAGTTTTAAATTATGAGCAACGTAAGTGCGTTGGGAGGGGGACATTAACAGAAGTTAGAAAATAAATGCGATAGTCTGATCAAAATTGTAATGTAAAAAAATAACAAAGGAAAGTAGAATTTCAAGTAGTGGAGCATCCAGATGGCAAGAAGATTCATTTATCTTGCATATTTTAGACCAATGTCAACAGTTTCTGTATAATTTATCGTCTGTTACTAGCTGATTTTGAATAAAGGAAAGTTAAGCTACAGAAGGACGGGACCAGAAATTAGCTGTAGATATAATGTCTTCTAGGCTTCAAGAATTTACCAATTATTCCAGGGTACATGCAATATTCGTTACGCAACCTCCAGCTAGACAAGTCAATGATAACGTCACAAGGTGGGGCGGAGTTTAACAAAATTAAATATTCACCTGGAGAACGAAGCCATACAACGGCGACGTTGCAGACAATGTTGGACTTTAAACAAAGGCAAAGTGTTCATAGTTGCGTTTTCATGCGCAATGAGAACAGTCTGGAGTTATGACTACGAATTTTTGAAAATGTGGAGTGCAGGTATCTTACTTATCTATGATGTAGTTACATTTAAAATCCTTCCAAGATATTGGAAAAAGTGGCGCTCCTACGCTGGTAGGGTCTCTCATAACAGGTAGGCTAGAAAAATGAGTATAATTAACCCAGCCTCAACCCGACTCAATAATAAGTGACTTGGTGTATATTTACAGCCAAAATATTTTATAATAAAACATTAATTGTTATGCGACAATGAAACACTAGTATAGAATTGCGATGAAGGCGCGCAAAATCGGATTTCAGAAGGTTAGCTAGTAAGAACTGGTTAGATGTGTTTAATAGAAAAATGACTGCTTGTCTTTAGCGTACTACGAATGGGTTACGTAAATTAGGAACGCTTGACGGCAAAAGATTGAACAAATTGATGGAAAGGCCCAGGTACTAGGTAGAAAAGTTCAATTGTAACCTTTTAAACTTAATGCAATGAATGAAATAGACTAAAGTCTAAGCGTGGAAGGATTCTAGTTGACATAATAAAGGACAAAGAGGCAAAGATGCGACAGCAAGTCCATCTCGCAGAACCAAGACTCATAAAGACGGAGTTCTAATTCGAAATAGATCACTCCATCTGCTTTGTGCAGCATACATTCGCATTGAAACTCTGCAGAACCACAGTAGAGTGTAACATTTTGCCTGCTTCACTGAATCATTAATTGTAGTTACCAGTTCGCTGGATTCAATCTTAACTTGTACAACTTTAAAGTGAAGCCCAGAGGTTCACTCAACAGAGCTGAGAAACTCGATAGGAGGACCAGCTTGAAGACATTGTAGATGACGGGGTTAACAGTCCAACCGCAAATACGGAATGGCCCATCGACCTCCTTGAGCAGAGACTCAGCCAGTCGCAGCACCTGGTTAGTAAGTATTAATTCGTCCTTTTTATGTGGTTTTCTTTCTGTTGTCAAGTTTACATTGATCTGAAACGCCCAAAAAGTAAAGGCAATCGATGATAAAACCAAAACACGGAAAATATTATGGACAAAATTATATGCGTTAGACTGAAAATTGTTTTTGCTAAAAGACCTGAGCTAAACATTAAGAATAATATAATGTAAAAATAACGTGATGATAGTCGATAAAGTGAACAATGATTGCCGACACACTTAATTTGACCCAGTTTCGCAAGCAATAAATTGTCAGAAGTCTAATTTTAGTATCACAATAACAAAATAATGAACATTAGTAGGTTAGCCAGCAATTTAGCTAATTATAGCGTTTGTGTGCTTATTATTATTAGCACACGAGGGTTTCAAATGGATACATGATTTCTGTAACTTTGGAAGAGCATACAATATAATTTATTTTGTTTCGACTAGTCTGTGTGTTCGTAATTTGTTATCTTTATTTATTTAAGCACATAAAAGGCATTCAAAACGACTTTCTCAGCTTTGCTGTTGCCTCATACTCAGTGGGAAACTATGAACTAAAGGTCAAATAGTTCAATTTCGATACATACTTGTCACGGACCATGAAATCCACGCCGGATCCTCCGTCAGGTGAAATTATAACACAACCTCGATCTTTAACCAATTCTCTTAAATAAGTCAAATCTATTTACTCCGGTGAGGTATCGTTCACTTTCGATGCTTGTAGCAGACATAGACTAGCTTTACTTTATACCATCTTTGGCAGTCTAGTTCAATCGATTTTAATTAGGTTTATTGATGCAAAGTGGCGCAAGTACGCCTTCTGTTGATATGTGGATTTCCATAACTGGAATACAAGCCAAATTTTCATCGGCGAGGGGCCCACCATTTAAAAAAGTCACCTTATTCATCGATGCATTATAAACCAAACGGTTAGAGTCGGGCGGTTTTTTATGACGAGAATTTATTAGCCCTGCGATTTAACAATAATTTATTGTTTGCCGTCGTACTCTGATGATGATTATGGAAGGTCGAAACGCGTCGGTGCGTTGCGGCTGGCGGTAATTTTGTTATGTTGTTCGACGTCTGGTTAAATAAAATGGGATTGGTGTATACTTCAAGCTCGCAAACTTGATTTAAAGAATTGTTACAAGCACACGCGCAATCAATTATTGTTAAATTGTATTGCCTATACATGTATGTGGCGAAAGCTACAGACAGTTAATGTTCGTGACTGCATAGAAATTGTGCAGCTGACATTTCCAGTCAAGTTCAATGTATGCGAGACTGATAGAGGTGAGAGCCGCATATCTAACTTTGATTTCCATATATATTCAATGCCGTCTGATCCTTGATAATCAGTTTGCCGTTTTGTTATGTTGTTCGATGACTGGTTAAATACAATGGGATTGGTTTTGACTTCAAGCTCGCAAACTTGAATTGAAGAACCCTGCGATTGTAGCTTTCCTTGTTTTAAAAATCACATAGACAAAAGTGTGAAGACTTAATCTTCGTAAACACCTCATGTTGAACACCAGATATAATTCCAACGTGCATTGACATCCTATATTTTCGCAGTCGCATTTTCTGTAAAAAAAGTGCTGTGACCATTATTTTCGCCATTATAAGATAATACTAAACTTTACAGCTTTTTGAAAAAAAGAATGCAAGTATTGTTCAGCTATGCAACACTGTAAAAAATGCCGAATTCCAGGTACTTCGCTAACTTCAGCTTGATTTACAAATATTAGTACATTAAACGTGAAACAAATATTCCTAAGTATGAGTTAAATATACACATTATATATTGTTCAGAAGCGCTACTGCTTCATCCTATAAGTTGACTTACAACAGAAATAAAGGACGAATAAACCTGATCAATAAACGTTTGACCTAAATTATTCAAATAGAAAAAAATAACTGAACACTATTTATCAGGGTGCAAAGGAAGTCAAATGGTAATGCCAGTGCCCCAACAAGATTTTTTTATTTACACAGTTCGAGTAGCATGTCAATAGCTTCACAGTGATAAATTTTAACTTTCCTTGGTATCCTCAAGACACTACCGCAAACTGACTGACCGGATGAAAATACCCATTTCATGTAACGTTTTTGAAGATATCTATTTGACTCTTGCTCCAAGTAGTCTCACAGTAATTATACTGGTTTGGAACGAGACGTTTTTGACCAACGTGTTCGGCTTTTGCTGAAGTGTTATCCCTCTTACAAGCACTGTTTAGTATACAATGCTTTTGGACTCAGTAGTAATTGACCAGTACTCTCCGCATAGCGCTCTGAACCATTATTTTATATTTATAAGCAAATAAATATTGGGGTTTGGTCTTATTTGAACTTAGTCTTTATTAGGTAAGCAATATTTAATACACAATTGCATATATATATTTGTTCTCCGTAAAAAGTATATAATTACTTTTGATCAAGGTTGCGATCTTGATATAAACAACTGACCTATATTGTACATACATTTGTCAGTATAAACTAAGTATTGAAAAGTGTAGAAAAGACAATTTATCCAGTAGACCGGTTTTGTCCCTATTGTAATTTATCATGTACTGTCAAGAATTTTCCGCGGACAGGGCTCGAACCTGGACAGTACGTGATGAGCTCCCAATAATAACAAAACTGGTCTACTGGATAAATTGCCTTTTCCACACTATATAATACTTAGTTTATGCTGACAAATGTATGTACATAATATATAAGACTTCTGTATGAAGATCGAAAACATAATTAAAAGTAATTGTTCTCACCTCTCGCTCAACCAATGTTCGTTTAATTAAACAATAAATAAATATTGGGCTGTTCGGATTCAGGTATTGTCCTGCTCAAACTAACGTTAATCAGGTGATTTTAAAAAGCAAACACAAGTTTTAAACTAAACATGTAAGTAAAAAATAATATATTAAATTTTATATTTAGTATTTCAAATTGTCGAACTCTTTTAAAAGACAAATTACCATTCTTAACCCCTTAGTTGCTTGCCGTTCAACTGCTTTTTTGTTGCTTTTACATAATGTTTGCTTCAACATATATTTCGGGATATCCCTTTGATAAGAAAGAAGTTGCTCTAAAATATTTCCATACCAGCCATAATGTTTTGAATTTCTTCACATGCATCTTCAATGACACACTATCCTTAATCTTGTTAGATAATTTTAAAAATAGGAAGCAACTGCTCATCGGGAAAGCTCTTGTTTGAAACACCCTCTTTTCCCAGTTAAATAGGCAAAAACTCGTATGTGGACTGCATATTAATTGATGGACGGCAGAAGGGCAACACCACTTGATCATAGCGCACTATTCCATCGATATGAATTACTTGAATTGGTGAAAACGTTCGACAATCTAGTGGAATTTATGGTCCAGTGTAGGCCTAGTTAATTTTTACGTAGGATTAGAATCGCCTGGAACCCACTGTGCGAGAGACCCATAGTTCATGTTGTGTGTGTATCTCAGAATATTTGTTTTCTCATAATTTATTGTTGTATAATTTATAAAAACAATCAAACTCAATTCATTTTTTACTTTTGAAATTTACTATTTAAAGAACCATTCAGGAAAAAATATAACAAAGTAGTGTATTTTTCATTATTTTGTATAAACCGTTTTGATTATTAAGGTATTTTGCACTATAAAAAGTGTTTATTAATTGAAATTACTTATATTCAAAAATGACAACTCAAAATTATACATGAAATAATATTATTGGTTACGTAATATAAACATGTATTAATAAAGGAATACACACTAACTCAGGTTCGTTAGTCATTGGGTGAATAATATCGCAACGATCGTTTTCGTTAAATCTTCGGCATGAATTAACTAGAACTGGCTGCTTGAGAAAAATTCCCGCTTTCAGCCAGAATTTGTGCACAACTTTTGCTGGTTGTCAATTTTTCGATATGGAGTTTCACAATAAATGTCCTTAGCAAAAACAATAATGCGTTCGGTTCTTTCAGCAATCATATATAACAACTGATTGGAAATTCATGCTTCTAAGTAGAAAACTTTGAACGACTAACATGAAAATTATAATGAATTCACGAAAAAGTCATTTTGAAACCATAGATAGACAAATTAACAAACACTATATTATATATATATATATATATATATATATATATATAGTATATATATATATATACATATACAAAATGAAATTTTTGGTGGGTCTGTATTTTAAATTTAAAAGTTCATCCAATTGCTTGCAATCTCTTCAAAGTTTCAACAACGCTCACAAAAATATTTCATGTCAGAGCATTCTAAAGACGATTGTCCACGGTTCTTGGATGTGTTAATAAAGGAGGTTAATGGTAAATTAAAAAAATAACTATTTACCACAAACAAGCCTAGTCTGCACAGTATTTTCAGTACAGCAGTTTCGTACCATTTCAGTATAAATTATCAACGGTTGGCGGCTGTTTATCAAGAATTTAAAGACAGCTTAATCCAGATTCAAAAGACGAAGAATATATTGAAGCAAAAATGATCTCATGCTCAACAGCAATCCTAGACTATCTTTTGAGCCAACTATTAAAGGAGGACATCAAAAGAAATAGACGTGTTTGGGACCAGAATTGAAAGCAATTTACTCGGAAATAGCATGATAGACATGTTATAGGGTAATTTAAATGTAATCGATAATAGTTGATCTGTCAATATATCCCAATCGAGACGACGGTGGCTAATTCGGTGTTGAGACCAATGCATGAAAGACAATTACGCAGTAAACATAACCATGATGGCAATAGACATTTATGAATCTCTACAACGAACAAGGTAAACACAGGCATTTCTCCATGACATGTAGACGTGAAATTTAGAACGCCGTGGAGTCTAAGCACATTGTCGCTAAATTGATGTATGAGAAGCCAATTAACCGGTCATTTTTGAAGTGTTGCTTTATAGAGGAAGCTTATAACCGGTTTTGATTTTCGCTTGTCTGTGCAATCTTTGCTTAAAAAAAGTCAAGAAGTCCAACACTGTACTCGACGCGAATGCTCATAAACCGCTAATCAACAGTTAATACAATAAGGACGTCAGACGAATGTAGTGTCCTCTGAAGCATATTGGTCTGTGCAATTTTTGTTAAAATACAACGAACATCACAATCCTGGAGGTCGGAATTATGTGTACACAGCTGGGAAGCTAATAACCCGCCAAACAACTCGTTCGAGGAGGTCGACAAACGAATGTAAAGTTCTTTCAGAAGCACATTTGTTAGTGATGCTCCAGATCGTACCATTGGTAACTGAAGACCTGTGAAGTAACTCAAGTATTTCAAGCGGAGGCGCAAACCATGGAGTAGATCTAGCTGCACACTACAGCATATCAGCACTTTCTATCGACAAGTTATGGGGTTTAACCTTTCAGCTAGACAGCATTAACCATGTTTGTTTAATCAGGGCAGTTGAGTTAGATTGTTTTGTATTTCATTTATTTATTAAATTGTTTCGAATACATAAATTAATCAGTGCAGCTGGAACGTACAGTTGATCAAAATTTGTTATTACTAGGAGATAGATTGACTATATATTATTAATTAATTAATATATTTAATTAATAGCTAAAATATTAAACTCGATTAGAAGATTTTAAGAGAAGCATTGTATGCATGTTATAGGGCAATTTAAAATTAGCCAATAAGAATAGTGCTTTCAATAAATTAGATAACATTTTGCTAGCCAACCAGAATTAGCATTATAGGACGTAGTCTATATAAACGGACATTAGTCACTTTCGAAAAAGTCGTGGCTAAAGTAAAGGATCTGGTTAGAGAAGTGTACGGGCTTAAACTCCAGTACAGATGTCATACAGTGAGAACGAGTCGGCCAAAGGATAATTTTGAAATTTGTGGTTGTTCAACGGACGATGACGAAATCCCCTGGTTCAATAGCAAACGATTCAGATAGCTCCTTAATAATGTTGGTATATACTGATGAATCAGCAGACTAGGCTTTGAGAAAACGAACAATAATTACGGAGACACCACCACCATCATCATCATCATCATGTACAGCCACACAAAAGTCAAAAGTGACTAATGTTTCACTGTCGTATAACCATAAGGGGTGAAAAAAAGTATATAAGTGAATTTAGAAAAATTATTAGTGAGATTTACGAGAGAGAGAGAGAGAGAGGCAGAGAGAGAAGGAACACCTTGCTACAATGGGTATATTTATCAGTATAACTCACGGAAATGAGGCAGATTAAACCTTTCCACAACACCATTATGGCCAAACTAGAATTCGGACAAGGCGACATCAGCAATACAGCTTCCTCGGGAGACACCATTATTGAGCATTGCTCGTCATAACATCCTGTAAGACAACTAATCAAAATCTATCGGCAAGTCCAGAAGAGCAAATACGATCGGCTGCGGTAGCGTAACTATAGAGTTAAATAGAGTGAAAGCCTGTAGTTCACGCATCCGACTCTCAGTTCAAACACAATCATCACTAAGAAGTTATAAATAAAACATGAAATAAAATCGGAGGGAACTACATCGTAACCAATATGTGGCGGGTGAATGAGATTTTTGAAATGCTAGACGATCTTCGTTTTAGAGATCAGAAGCACCCACACCCCTTTGGCAGGATGACTACTGTTGATACATAGGATATGAACGCAGATCGAAGAAGTTGTTATGCTCCTACACTGCCACCAACCTTTTTATAGAAATAATTTAGCGTTCACTCTCGTGCAGGGCGTGGCCGGTAACACACTTCTTGCGAAGCTTACGAGCCTCAGTGTGATTTCTTCGGTTTCGCAACCGTTGCTATGTATTTAATGCGTTGACTGCTATTTGAGATTGAAATCTGACACTCAAGATTGCTCGTCGTCAGACAAGACAAAGCTTGCTCAAGCTACTTCTTTATTGTTTCTAGGTGATTTTATACACGCTATCGGCAGGAATAACAGGGCACCCAGCAGAATGATTGACGCTGCTGAAGTCATGCTAGTCATTTTATTTGTTTATAATATCCGTAAAATCGCGTGTGATATGGTCAGCCACCTAAAATGGAATATAGCAGATATTCTATGGTCCGCAAGACTGACCGAATTCATTTCATTTAACATTGCAGCCGCTGTAGTAAGTTCTGCCACCTATAATAAGGCACGACGACCGACAGCTTACCAGAATGTGAAAGATTTGGCCAAGTTGATATTTATTTCTCACATTTGAATGTTTAACGACAATACATTTGATGTTAGGATGCTATTGGTGACGCTGGAAGCTTGAGGTTATGTCAATAAGATTAAGAATAGCGGAAAGATTCAAAGTCTGCCGCAACTGCCACAGCTATTTACGTTCAAAATAAAGCTGCTCACAGCTGCGTAAACTGATGCAGTAATCACCACAATGTCCGAAATCTAATTAAAGCCAGTGGTTGAAAAGTGGTGGGTATACTTTCACGATACCAAGAATCAGGTTTCCTTCGTAGAACCTAGTCACTTAAGACTCATAACATGACACTGTATAGCAGAAATATCACGTCATATCTGGCTGAGTTAATCTAGAATTGGAGCGAAAGAAAGATAGCCTTATCACAACGGGGTAGGCCTGAGTGATGCATATTATGAAGAAGTAGAGTATTTTCCTAAAAACTGTTATCCCAAACGGACAGAAAGAATTAAATATAAGTCTACATTTACTTAAACCTGACCACGCTTGATAAAAGTTTTCTTCTTAATATTCATTTTTTAGTTCTAAGGCTACACACATGTAGACCAGTCAGACAGATGTGCCGCTTGATTGCTCGTTTTCTGTCCAACTGGTAAAGCCACGAAGATCATGCGGCTGAATATTGACGAAAAGAGCGAACTCAGGAGGAAGCTGAAAGTGTCTAAGAAAATTCAGCCATTCATCGACAACAACTATTTAGAATTAAAATAATGGAACTGAGCCTAAGGTATCAGGTTCAGATGCATGCAAATAATCTATAAAAGTGCAGACATAAACCCACTAAATTTTTGACAAAAATATAAACAAACAAATAACTTACCTCTGTTATGCATAAGGACGCTTGTACTTAATGGCTAAACTGAAAAGTTTATCATGTGATAATACTGAAATGTTAGTACTTACCTGCTCCGTTATAAGCACGGAGAAATTCCTATATTTCTGGCTGATCTTTGTTCCAAGCGTTAAGAAGCGAAAGAGGAAGAAGCTTAAAGCCCCAGTAAGCGCAACCATTTCCCAGTTGACTAGATGAGAAGACAGGTCAGGTGCATAGGCCTCGGAAAGTGACTAAATATCAAGACAGGGAACAAAGTAACAAAAATATATGTATATACATATATATCCTAAGAAAAAGTAAAACAAGAAAACATTGCAAGGTAATAAGTCAAAAGAAAATATGTCCACAATAACCTGTTTTCAATTCTATTTAACACCATTATTGCCTGATACTATCATTTGATTGCTATATGAGTACACTATTGTCAGGGGCACTATATTTATTCTACTAGTTCGTACTTCTCTTCTTGCTTTTCTCAATGTGGTGTCTGTTTCAAAGACTTATTTATCCATCCTTATACTTTATTTTACTAAATTTGTTTTTTAAAGTAGTGCGTGTTTTACTTATTCCCAATTGGTTTCTGGAACACTTGGTTTTATCCCACTAACTGGTTATCGGGCTTTCGCTTTTGACTCAGTCTTAGTCAATACAATATATTTCAGCATAACTTAATTAATTATATTATAATCCTTGATTTCCATTTACTAGTTTGTGAATTCACCTAATTAAATTGGGTATAGTAAAGGTAGTTACGTCATTGCAATTTTCCATGCACAAGCTTCTAAGTTTATTGATTTGTGAGCAAATCTTATTTATTTGTTTGTAAACGATATACAAATCTATTTGTTAATTTTAACGAAGATGCTTTATTCCGCAATCCAACTATAATTATTACTTATATATTAAAATCTTTCCTCCTATATGTTGTATGGAGTCGATAGTGTATTTATGCATACAACTTTGCACAATTATGTATATATATATATATATATATATATATATATATATATATATATATATATATATATATATAAGATTAATAATGAAACAACTTTAGTTTAAATACTTTTAATCCAAGTTTGAGATGGAAATACATATTCAAATGTAACTAATCAATTTAGACAAAATAGCAAAAGTACCGCTAGTAACACGTACTGAAGTGTTTCGATCGTCTACGATCATTGTAAGGGCACGACAGCAAACTGACCAACGAGGATAAAATCGCAATGTATATATGATGGAAGCAAAGAAGTAAGATCTAGTAGTTTCACATACACTGTACTTAACTGTGCACAATCTCTTATATATGTAACATTATACGCTTTCACCGCTATATATATATATATATATATATATATATATATATATATATATATATATATATACAATTATGCATTAGATACCTAGTAAAGAAAAAGTGACAACTGATGTGAATTAGGCCCAAAATAAAATGTTCTGCTGCGCAACCAAGAATTACAACTATTACTAGGGGCTCTGGAACGTTCACAAATTTAATGTTATTCTATAAAAAATATTAAAGGAAACGTTTGCTGTCTTGAACAAGATTCGGCTGAACAGAAATAATAACCATAATTTCACCTCAATCGAAAAGTCTGCACATGTAGTGGTTTATGGAGGCCGATTACCTAATAAGCATATTTAAAATTATTTTAGAAGACATAAAGCTGGCGAGAGCTCCAAAACTTGTGGAATAACAGTAAACATCGTTGCCAAAAATAATACTCCCGAGCATATTAATTTGTTTGCGTTCTTGGAAAAACGAACAAAATATGCGCGTCAATGAAAGTGGTAGTCGTACACTTCTTTTTCATCGGATGAATAGAATAGACTTTCACGTAAGCTAAATATAGACCGGTAACTTTTTTGTGAGCATACTTTACATATACTTGCAATTTGCTTCTCGCTATCTCTCTAGAACACTTTTTATTAATTTACAATATATATCTACAACATAGATCAGTCAAAATGTATAGTGGCGCAAAAAACTTCCCATGGAAGTATTTATAAAATAATTTTAATCTAGAAGGAGACTTACTCATTTAATGAAAAATTATGTCTTGACATTAGTTACAAGTAAAGTAGACGTTTACGTTGATGTTCGTAGGTTAGTACTCTACTGATTTATGTGAATGTCACCGTAAGCTTGCCTAATTGCATCTAATTTTATTTGTAGATAAAAATCAAAATTGGAACGAACTAGCAAGTGTTTCCCCTTAGCATGAACAAATCTCTTAATAAAACATCAGATAACCTGCAAACGTAATAGTACCCATCAATTGTGACAACAATAACGCGTAACCTTTATTTGTTATTTAACTCTGCGGAGTGTTGCAAAACTTTATCATTAGAAAAGTCAACAATGAAGTCTTAATTAGCATAGCAAATTTTCCACGTGCAATTGATCTGCATAATTCATAAAAGTACAAACACACGCGTTTAACTGTTTCATATGAAAAATTTAGGCTTTGTAGTCAATTATTAGTTTAGATTCAAAGTGTGTTAATACTAGCAGTAAATACGAAGAACACTTAAGAAGACGAATACATTCTGTACATACATAAGTGTTAATGTTAACTTAAGCTAGTGAATAATCAATTTGGTACGAAGCCATTAAACTTTCTGAGCAGGCCAACGATCCATAGCCAATCGTATCGGCGTTATCTTCAATCCTCCTCCTACGAATGGGATAAGATTAAACTTAGCATTTTAAAAGATTTCTAATGCTGTCATTGAATCTGTCGACATTAGTCGTCAATGTCCGTACTAACAGATACACGCATGAAAAAATAAGAAAAAGGGCGAGTGAAGACAAAACCTCTGCTGCAAAGCATAGTTCACATAATTTTATGTATAGTTGATTCCCTAGCACTTTTTCTGATTTTCAAGAAATCCAGTAATTTTTTCTAATTTACAATGGAACGTTCCCAGGCTCTTCCGTAGCATAAAATGCGATAGGCTGATCTAGGTGTTGATATTTATGTGCATAACTATCTATCAATGGGTGTATGCTTTTATGTATGTATTCTAATATTTATGTATATATGAAAGCACGAATTTATTTGTTTTGATGTATGTATGTATTTATATATATGTACGTATGTGTGTTTGTATGCATGTATACGTATCCATACATGAATTAATTTATGCATACATATATTTATTTGTGCGAATGTATTTATTTGTTATACATTAGTGTAAGTTATTTTATGTGCATATATGTATGCAGGTTTGTACGTGAGTGTGTGTCTCTCTGTTTCTCTGGTTGCATGTCTGTTTTAACTGGGAAATAATTGGTTTTGAGGTCGTCGAAGAACTGTTAAAGGCCAAGTAGTATACCTGTGCACAGAGTAGTAGGCCAAGTGTGAACGTCATGTAGAAGACGGCAGCCAGAATACACTCTACAGAGCGTTGTGGACCACGCTTCTTTAGATAGGAGCGCAAAGTGAGCCAGCATTTGATGTGGTTTATCTTGTTCAGTCTGAAGTGAGGCATTCGACACTTTCGAGCGCGCCTACTTGACGTCAACGAAACGAAATATTTTGCGTAAAGCAGACGCTGCCAACAAAAAAATGCGAAATTTAAACTTTAAAGTAAAACAATAGAAACGAAGTTAATTATTTCTTGGTCAGAATTGTATTGAAATTAAAAGCTTCATTTATGGTATTTAATCGGATTGATGTTTATTTTAAGATCGCATCGTTGATTTATGCAACTGTTATAACCACTCGTGCAATCAACGTTCATTTAACACTAAAGAACTTTCAAACAAACATTGATTGGGTAGGCGGTGATAAAAAGTAATTAAATTAAGATTGAGCTTTTTATAAACATCAGTTAT